>MJUU01033388.1:0-25412 GCA_002080025.1 Modiolus philippinarum | reverse complement strand
TGTATGCAAAATGGGAATTTTCCGTTTTTCAGAATTTCTGCTGTTTTGACTTTGAGATGCAAATACTTCATGAAATTGATATGTAACTTGAAAATGTTGATTAGATATCCTTTCAATATATCTAAGTCATAAGAAAATATATCTTAAAACATTTTAGAATAACTACAGTCTCATAAATTACAAATATATAACCCCTTACCACAATTATTCAACACAATTTATTTCATTTTATTCAGCTAAAAAGCTTAAACATTGTATAAAGGTCCAATAACATATCATTTCAAACACCAAAATACACAGAGACTCCAATATATCACAAATAAGATCATGTGTGTGGTTCAACTTTGAATTTTGTAAAATTCCGAAATGCTGAAAAATCCCATTTTTCACGAAAATCGCCCAAAATTTACAATTTTACCCATATTTGGCGTTAAAATTGCATATTGTTATATATAAAATGTAATTTTTCAAAAGGAAAGTAAAATATTAGTATGTTTTGTTGATATAAATGTACAGACATTCATATTCTGAGGATTTTTAAGCACCATTTTCCTTGGGTAGGGGTAAAATTTTCGGTATTTAGATTCTCATTGAACACTCCTTGTTCTTCTAAACATTGTTTAACAGAACTTATATATCGGTTAGAACAATGAATTGGCATATCTGCATATAAATCCTCCAGATTTGCAACATATAACTATTTAAAAGTGAATTTTTGACAAATCTGAAATGCTGAAAACTCCCATTTTTCATTAATTCTGTACAAAATATTGAGTTTAAGCTGTCAAGTGGGACTTAAAATGACAAATCTTGATAAAAATTATGCAACGTTGTTATATGCAATGCAGATTTTGTGTGTTTTGGTTATTTTGATGTGAATATAGTAAAAAAAACTTGACTATTATAGGGAAAATTTGTTGGGGTAGGGGTATTTTTTTCCGTATTTAGAGTCACATTAAACAGTCCTTGTTTTTCTAAACAGGGTTTTAAGACAACTAATGTATCGCTTAGTAAAATTAAATGGCATATTTGCATATTTTGGCATATAATCCTCCAGATTTGACATATATTACGATTAAACAATGCACTTTGGAGAAAACTGAAATGTTGAAAATTCCTATTTTCCATCAGTTTGGGCCAAATATTTAGTTTAAGTCAACAAATGGCTGTTAAAATACCAGATTTTGATGTAATTCATGCAACACTGTCATATATAACACACATTTTGTATGTTCTGGTTATTTTTATGCGAACATAGACAAAAAATTTACAATTTTAGGGAAAATTTGTTGGGGTAGGGGTAAGATTCACTGTATTCAGAGTCACATTAAACACCCCTTGATATTCTAAACACTGTTTTAAGACAACTCATGTATTGCTTAGAACAATTACTTGGCATATCTGCAAATATATCATCCAGATTTGCCATATATAACGGGTTAACAGTGAACTTTGGCAAAATCTGAAATGTTGAAAATTCACATTTTCATCAATTTCAGGCAAATATTGAGTTTAAAGCAACTAATGGCTGTTAAAATACGAAATCATGGTATAATTTATGAAACATTGTCATATACAACACACATTTTGCGTGTTTGAGTTAATTTGTTGTGAACATAGACAAAAATTTTACAATTTTAAGGAAAATTTGTTGGGGTAGGGGTAATAATTTCGGTATTTTTAGTCACATCAAACACTTCTTTTTCTTTACATTGTTTTCAGACATCTTATGTATCGCTTATAATAATTAATTGGCACATCTGCAGATATATTCTCTAGATTTGGCATATATAACGATTTAACAGTGAAATTTGGGCAAATCTGAAATGTTGAAAATTCCCATTTTTAATCAATTTCAGGCAAAATATTGAGTTTAAATCAGCAAATGGCTATTAAAATACGAAATCATGGTATAATTTATGAAACATTGTCATGTACAACACACATTTTGAGTGTTCTGGTTATTTTTATGCGAACATAGACAACAAATTGACAATTTTATAGTAAATTTGTTGGAGTAGGGATAAGTTTTATTGATGTATGATGTTTATATCACATAAGAATGGCCATTATTTGTAATAGTTGTAAAGCAAATATAATAAGCTTTCATTTGATACCTACTTTAAATGATATTTGTTTACTAAAAAGTAATATTGGGCAAAAGAATGACAAAACTTAATCAACATCAGAAATGTTCAAAGATCTATTTATTTGGTCTATTTGAAAATAAAACTTTGGTCATTAAAAATATGTTAACATTATGTTAACATGTTTTATATTCAAGAAAATAGATTGAAAAACTAAAAACAATTTTCAGAATCGGGAATCGAGATGTACTTCGGGTTCTTTAGACTATCAAACTAACGAGATTTCAATGAAAATATCTAAATTTTCCTTAATATTACATAGGGGTAGGGGTACGTTTAATGGCGGTATGGAACATATAGGGCATAGAAATTGTAAAAATTTGGGTTCTTTGTAAAGCTCATACAATAAGCAATCATTTGATACCTCGTTTTTATAACTGGGAAGCATTTGGTCAACATTTTGAAGCAACTGAAAGAAAAACGAAATTTTCCAAAATTTCGGTAGGTGGGTCTGAAAATGGGCCCTGTTCCACCAGTTCGTGCAGGTTATGCTCGTGTTAACATGTTTTATTTTGAAGAGGGGATGTATGCGGACTTGGGTGGGGTTGGGAAGTGGGGGGTTGCACGGGGGGTTATTCCAGCCCATGGACTAAGAGAAAAACAAAGACGTGAGACAGTCACAAGGCATGGAAATAAAAAGACGACATTCAGAACCAAAGCACTCCTAGTGTGAACTCCCATGAAAACCCGGAGTGACATCAGGTGCTCCGGAAGGGTAAGCATGTCCTGCCTGACTAACAACACCCGTCACACTATCGATGAGGCATATACTGTTTTGAAATATATGTTTGGTAGCTTATTGATTTATATCATTTTTAACCCTTAAACAAAATTAATTGAAGCTCCATGATACTGTTACTTTTCTAATCCTGAAACAGCACCAAGGTAAAGTTTTGAAAAGCTTTTGCAAATCTCAACGGTATTCAAACATTTTACAAACACAAATCAGCAGCAAATTTGTCTGTTGAAAAATGCGGCCTCCACATTCGACAAAATTATTGTCTTTCAAAATTTCAACATTTTGATTACGTCATTCTCAGTGTTCTTCTTGTTTGACTCAGTGTTGCTCTTTACAAAATAAATTTTGTCTTTCCCTACTGGTAGAGAGTGTATCTGCTTCGTCCATTTTTAGTGCAGAAAAATTGATGAATCAAATCAGAAATTACTGTTTTCAATGTATTTTGTGGCAGGGTAGTATAAAGAGTAGAAAAATCAAAAGTTTGTATGCAATGAGAATGAAAAAATGGCAGTAGAATGCCGAAGGAACAAAGGAGTGACATTTACAAAAATCGAAGTCCAAAGACGCGGCCAAAACGAGAACACAGAAAACAATCGTTAGACACAGAAAACAATGACGTTAGACACAGAAAACAATGACGTTAGACACAGAAAACAATGACGTTAGACAAATACAAAGCTTAGAAATAGAAATTATAACATTCAAAACAAAGGCATTCACAGTGTGAACTCCAGTGAAACTGAGAGTGACATCAGGTGCTCCGGAAGGGTAAGCATGTCCTGCTCTGTTAACAGCACACGTCACACTGTAAGTGATTCAATCCGGACAAATGTCGAAGTCGGTAGTCAAATCCGGGAAGACGTGAATCTAGCTGAAAATGTCCACTTTCATCTGGGATACTGACACGTCACATCCTTCAATGATGTTATAGTGACGGCCATATAATTTCTTGAGAATTGAAATTAGCATAGGTTGAACAAATCCCTGACTTAGCAGCTTTTGGGACAGTGTTTTTGCTCTGTTCCAAGAATCCCTGTACAAACTACACGCTCGACAGTAGGCTGGAGAGGTAGGGATATTGCTGTTAAGAAAGGGAAAGTTCACAATTAGGAAATTAAAATCATCACGCTTGTTATATAGCTTAGATTTCAAACGTCCATCTTTGTCAATATACAATAAAAGATCTAGGTACGAAGCTGAAGTAGGTGTTTCAGTTGTGATCAGTTGCTTCTTGAATTTGAAGGTATAGATCTGAAGTAAATACTCCTTAAATTTAGGATTATTACGAGAAAGTACATAGTCTATGTAGCGGAAGCTGAAATTAAAAGACTAGGCTAAATGTTTTTGTTTTCTTTGAATAAGCCCTTGTAAAAACTTTGCTTCGTACGAGTAAAGGAAAAGGTGAGCTAAAAGCGGCGCACAGTTTGGTCCCATAGGAATCCCTATTGTCTGTTGGAAAACACGACCTCCAAATTCGACAAAAATATTGTCGATCAAAAATTCTAATATTTTGATTACGTCATTCTCAGTGTACTTCTTGTTTGAATCAGTGTGTCAATATGTCTTGTCTTTTCCTAGAACTAAATAGGTGTATCTGCGTTCTCCATTTTTTGTGCAGAAACATTGATGTATTAAATCTGCAATTACTGTTTTCAGTTTATTGTGTGGCAGGGTTGTATAAAGTGTAGAAAAGTCAAAAGTTTGAATGCTATGGCAATGGGTAAGACTGGTTGAAGATAGCTGTTCAAGAAGATCTTTTGAATTTTAAGAATCCACATTTGATTCACACCGCTTGTGGAGTAAGCTTTGTATTTTTTCAGTATTTTTTCAGTATTTTTTTCAAGCCATCTCTAACTGCGGTCCACAAAGTGAGGAGCTGTGAAAATGACTGAGACTGCTAGAGAATAGGTGATGATCTTAGGAGTTTCAAGGAATTTCATTTTTACTGAAAACTGAAAAATGTAAGGTTGTTGGGTAGAATTCCAAAAAAAAGAAATGAATCTTTGACAGTTTCGGGAAATTTACCAAAATAATAATGAAAGATTTTTGCAATTTTACAATAGAAAAAAAAAATTCTGTGAGAATTTGAAGAAAAGGTATTTATGCAAGGTAAAATTATGGTTGCCAGGTAAAATTAAAAAAAAAATAAAAGGTCTTTGAGAGTTTCAGGAATTAGAATTAGAGAATTTTCTAAATTCTCATATAGTAAACAAGGATTGCTACTGTAACGGAGGCACGAAAAAATATTTGGTAGCTA
Organism: Modiolus philippinarum; assembly: GCA_002080025.1. Lineage (NCBI taxonomy): Eukaryota > Metazoa > Mollusca > Bivalvia > Mytilida > Modiolidae > Modiolus > Modiolus philippinarum. The sequence goes on along the minus strand of MJUU01033388.1, from coordinate 20,269 downwards.
GTCACTATCCTATATCTAAGAAAACTCCTACAAATTGGCTGGGGATTCTGAATCCCCATTGGTGAAGAGAATCACGTGATTGAGCGAATCACGTGATTTTATTCTTTTAACAAACAAAATGGCGATTGGAAAGGAAGCGACAGTCAACTGTTATATAGGTATATTTATATAGTTTTTTATCGTCACGTGGTATTCACATGGTTCGAAGTGACTGTCAACTTTCAAGATAAGATTATTTCAATATCTCAAAGATTTAAAAAAAGGTAAGATTATTTCAATATCTCAACGATATTAGTAACAGTTGGAAGAATCTGCGAAAGAAGAATTATGCGGGGGTTAATGCTACAAACAAAATTTTTAATACGATTGGGAAGTAATTAAAATATGTCGACACAAACTCTGAAAATATCACTTGGCAGTATGATTCGCCTGTTTAAACTTTTTAATATGATTTTTTGACAATACAATATTCAACTGGTTAGAACTTAAAAAAAATAACAGATTTTTTTACAGTTTCGGGAAATTAACCAAAATTTGAATAAAGCTTTTCTATTATAACTGTAAATTTTATGTAATTATGAATAGAATTGCCAAGATATATATGCTTCAACATAGACATTCATGAAGTCTTCGATATTTCAGGTAATTTACGTAAATGTGAATCGTAGTCGAATATATATAAAATCAAAGTGTCCTCAAGCCATGCCCCAAGGCTACATGCGTAGTCCGCTGAATCTGTAAAATTCATAAAATACCGAAGTTACTGTGAATTTAGTTTCTGTATATGCGCATTTCAACAACTTATATCTCTTCAGTGCAGATAAAATCAAATCATTTGGAAATCCATAAACTGAAATACATGTAACAGCTGATGGAGAACAATTTACCAAAAGGATTTAAAAAGGAAAACCAAAATCACATAAGGACAGAGCTATACAAGAGGGAGATACTTCTAAGATTTTAAACAAATTTTCTTAAATTTAGATATCACACGTTTTCATTTGGGGCCAGCACCGAAGTACTGCCTACTGGGTTTGTGCATACCCTCGGAGACTAACAGTCCAGTAACAGTGGCACAGGCCCAGCTGTTATAAATAACAAAATACCGAATTTACTGTGAATTAGTTTCTGCATATTCGCATTTCGACAACTTATGTCTCTTCAGTGCAGATAAAATCAAACGATTTGGAAATCCATAGACCGAAATATGTGAAATGGCTGATAAAGAAAAAAAAATACCAAAAGGGTTAAAAAAGGAAAGCCAAAATCAGCTAAGGACAGAGCTATTTAAAAGGGAGATACTCCTTAGGTTTTAAACAAAATTTCTTAATTAAAATATTGCGCGAATCAAATTTTTCGTTTTTTTAACCCCAAGAGGTCATAACTTGAGTGGAAAAAATTTCATGTTGCCCTATAAAATGTGATTTGTTGGCCTTATTTTAGCTTCCAAACCCAAATGGCCTGAAAGATTTTATCAATTTTTGCATAAAGCGAAAACGAATTTTCGTCCATAATTTAGTCCAAAGCATGAGACAAAAATTCCGAACCGCCACACACTACCCCACTCATTCTCTTTTTTAAAGTTCCCGAGCTCTCGGTGAGCCGGTTCGTAAGTACGTATGTGCTGACGGTAATAAGCGGGGGTTAATATTTGGATTTCAGGAAATTCATAAACAAATTCATCGTTAGAGCAAACCTTTTGTAGTAAAGAATGATAATAAACTACTTAATGATATGGAACAGTTTTTTAATTTTACATTTTCATGATCATGACATCAGCACACTGGTAAAACTGTGGTGGTGCTTGTGGATTCATTGTATTGTAAATAGCTTCGATCATGTATTTCCCGCTCATAGCTGACATAGGAACCATCATATCTGCCATATAAAGGTGCAATGATGGCTCTCCCATGTCTTTGACCATAGCAGATGCTACCGGCATTGTTGAACCAGCCATCATAAGTTTGATCATGAAGTTTCCTGGTGTGGCCTTGGCCCAATGATCAAGATTTTTCTGTATGAGAACAGTTATATTCTGTCCTGCCATATACCCTACTGCATTCATTCCAGCCATTCTGCCACCGCATGGTCCATTAGTTAAAGCACAGTCACTAGCTCCAGCCTTATTAATGCCCATCATGGAACCTGAAAATGAAATCAAAATGTAATTAAATTTAGGTTTGTTATAATTTTAGATGGGGCCACTTTCCAGTGAATACATTTCACTCAGCATACCAATTTCGTGAATGCATTAATTAAATGTTCTCCAAAACTGTTTTAAAAGGTCACTATCAGTCTCTGTCACAACAAATAAATTTAGATGCATTTTCATACGTTAAAATAAATGATTCGACTCTTGAAAGCAATTTTAACAGATTTTGACAATTTTTGTGGGTTTTTGTTAAAATTTGTTACATAGGACCGCCAAACCCAAAGTAAACTAACGACCATTTAGAAGGAAAAATGTATACACACTCGCACCCAAAAAAATTTGGTTCTCGGTGTCCTTCAATTATATATCATCTTCCTAAACACTGTTAAATGGCTAAGATAGACAGAAAAGGCTATTTAAAGCCATTTTCAAACGTTCATCTTCCAAACGTTTAGATTTTATCTGCACTGATGAGACATAAGTTGTCGAAATGCGCATATGCAGAAATTAAATTCACAGTAAGTTCGGTATTTAGTTATTTTCCACTGCTAATAAGTCGGAAAGCATACAAAGTTCGCATATATTAATTTTATTCCAAGGGAGTACATGTACCAGATACAACCTTACATAATTTTTGACAACATTTGAGCATATTGTGAAAATGACCCAACAAGATAGGATCAAATTTCACGGCTAAATGGCTTTACTTCTTTCTGCATGTCTAGTGTAACATGAAATTGTACCAATAACTTTATGTAAATCTTTATGCAACTCGTGAGGCTCCTCATAGCGGATACCAAGGAAACATGTAAACATTTTTTGTTTGCACATGCAATCAGTAAATATTGACTAAAAACAAGTTATTTTAGTAAATAGTTTCAAAATTGTCATGCTCTGTAAGCACTAAAAATTCTTTGGCACGCATGTTAATGATATTCCTTGAAATTTGTTTCACGCTGCCGCGTAAATGCTGTAATCTCCTTTTGATAAAAATATCGTTTCAAAGGCAGCAATTTGTGAAAATTGGCATCTGGTTGTCATGGCATTATTGAGTGAAAAATGTCATTTTTAACTCGAAGCCATGAAATGGCTGGAGAGATGTTAAAATGACAAGAAAAAATCACGTGAGGCTTCAAGCCTATTAACAGCTCTAAAAGATAATCTTCGTGCTTCCGATAAAATATAGTGCGCAAGTTTCTTTCAAAATCGTATTCATTGTGTTTTTAAGTTATATTTCTTCATTTTCTTGAGTTGAATACGGTGTTGTTATATTAAATTGAAAACAATATGCATGTTTATAAATCAAATTACTCGTTTTGGATCAACTAGCCTGTCGCGCAGTAATTTGTCAAAGATGAAAATAACATTTGTTTACCTGTGAAAGTGTATTGCATATATTTATAGCAATGAAATTGACATGCGAAATTACACAATCCGATTATTTTTACGTATTACGGAATAACTTAATACATGCAGACGTATGCAGCAGTTCTACGAAGTTTTGCCACGTGTAGATTTTCAGGGCTTCGAGATTCAGCTCCATTGGAGCTTTGATTAACATTTTAAACCCTAAGCATATGATATTCCTTGAAATTTGTTTACGCTGACACGTAAATGCAGTAAACTCCTTTTGATAAAAAACATCGTTTCAATGGCATCTGGTTGCCATGGCAGCAATATGTAAAAATTGACATTTTTTACATCAAATCTATTTTGCAGATGGCTGGAATAATATACAGGTATGGCCCTCGAAAGAGGTGAATATCCCAAATTGTCAACTGCATGCGCTTAGGTTAATTCCCGAGGGCTTTAGCCCGACGGTAATAACCTCAGTGCAGTTGACAATTTGAGATATTCACCGATTTCATGGGCCAGAACTGTTTTATTATACCGAACAAACGTTGGAAATGTTATTCCACAGACGTTGCAACTTTTCGGGGTTATTCACTGGTGAATAATAGGGTTATTCCATGGGCGTTGTAATTTTCAGGTGTTATTCACCGGTGAATAATAGGTTTATTCCATGGGCATTGTAATTTTCAGTGTTTATTCACAGGAGAATAATAGGTAAATCACTGCTAGCAACAATTTTGTGCCAAAATATCCAAATTATTTTATATTATGTGACTATGTCTCAACCAATAGAATTGATTCTTTATTATGTAAGGTATAATAACAATTAATATTCCACTTTCCAAATTTAAAATAGTAAACTAGATATAATTTTAAAAAGTTATTGGGTTACTTCCGTTACTTTGGTTAAAAATCGCTATTCTGTACATTTGTTAGGAAATTTGTGATTTTGCATGTTTATATGTTGTACACTCTAAGTTATGATTGGCAAATATTGTATGTTTTTATGTTTTAGTTTGTACAAACCATTTTACAAAAGCATATGACCTCTGACCTCGACCTCAACATTTTTTTATTTTTCAAAGTCACATCCTTTTCTTAATGATTTTCAAGGAATAATAGAGAATTCCTAAATCTTTCTCGTTTGGTAGCATCCATTTTTGACACAAAGTTCGATTTACCTTCTATGTGGGTACATAATCTAAGTATTACGCATCACAAAAACAACGTCAGTAGAATACCGAAATACAATGCAGTGGTTCTTACAAAAAACGATAACACAGAAAAAAATGACATCAGATAGCTATATAAAGCACAGAAATAAAAAAAAACCACATGAAAATCTTTTATCCTGAACTTTGAATTTTATTAACTAATTTTATTTTATGACAACTTCTTGAGAAACTTGTTATTGTTTACAGTTTTTCATATTTAGAATAATTGGTATATGCTCTCTGTAAAATGGACGTCATTGCAAACTTAATGACCGCTGACCTTGAAATAGACTTGGAACCGAATTCAACTTGAGTTCGTTCTGATTTTTGATTTCAATAATTTGCTGTCTGGACTGTTTTTTCCACAAAATATTGCATGTTAATTTAGTTTTTGACATGTTACAATGTCAAAAAAGGCTCTTCACTCTTTGGATTGATTATGACATCTGACCTTGAAGATTTATCTCAAAGTTACATTATTTAATAATGATTAAGCATCTTGTTTGTATCTAAGATGGCAATGTTTTTCGTCATGACAACCACTTTAGAAACTATATTCACCACCAAATTTTCAATTTTTATTTTTTATCAAAAGAGGAATGCTTAGTCCGTTCCTTGAATATAACATTTTATTTCAACACAATCATGTATCTGAATTTTTACTTGGTACGCGTTGTACGCTTTGAAAAATGGACAAATGTTGATTTCGTTAAATACCCGTTTCCATGGCAGCCATACATCAATCAAATGAAATCAAGTATCGTGTAAATCTGAGACCATGCGCGCCACACCCCCTATTTTCGCAAGCAAGTGCTTACAGAGAATGGTTTTTTTTTACTTGTATCATTGAAAAAAAAATCATCTGCAAATCGAAATATCACTATTCAAATGTCATTATACCGGTACCCACGTTGCATGTTACCATTTTTTTTTAATTGTTCATATTTTTCGGAATAAACAACCACATTTATTTGAACAGTTAAGAACACAACTATAGGTGAAAGGTATGTTTTATGTTTACACAAGCGGTTAAGGCTGGGGATTTTACACAAATTTCCCATAGGTTTAACATTGAACTGAAAAAGGGGCCTTTAACCTTAAAAATGACTACTTCCCAAATACAATAGACAATAGATTTATTTGCACATACACAGTTGCAATAACTGGCAAAAGCACAATATAATAAGCTTACATCAATCCGATATATATCTGGTAAAAAAAAAAACGCGACATGATTTTTTTTTCAACCATTACCCTCGTGGAAAGAGATAGCTCTTTCCACGAGGCTAGCTGTGGTAATGGTTGAAAAAAATCATGTCGCGCCCTCCGCCACCCCCTAAATCCACCACTGCATGCCGTCTTTCAGACTTTCTGCTAAGGGGGAGGGGGCATAATTTTTCAAAAATATTTTTGTTGGTCGATGGGAACTTCAGCTATTCAGGCACCATGTTCGCACTTAAATGGCTTCTTACCGGGACTACTTCATCTCCCCAAAACACATCAACCCGATATTTCTTGTCAAAAACATGACAGGAGATATTTTGCAACCATTATAGTAGCTAGCCTCGTGGCAAGCGCTCCCCCCTAAATCCACCACTGCCAGCCGTTTTCCAAGGCCCGGAGTCGTTGTCTAGCCGTCGATGGGAACTTCAGCTATTCAGGCACCATGCTTGCACTTAAATAGGTACTTCATCTACCCAAACACATCAACCCGATATTTCTGATAAAAAATGTGACAGGAGTCCATTACCTTAGCTAGCCGAAAGAGGATGACGTCATATATACGAGATCCCTGAAGCGCATGAATCGATTGCTAATTTAGTATTATGTCACTTAAGGACCCGGAAGGCTGGTCTTCTTTTCGATCCGAAATCATTTATCTTTAATGAAGAAAAGCAATTCATAAATCATTTTGATAGGAATAACTTCATAACGGCACTGAATTATTCTAGATCATTCTTTCCTTTTCTGTAAACGCTATAACGGGAATACACTTTTTCATCTCTGTGTCATCATTGCGTTTTATAACGAAAATAACGCCCAGAGACCTCAAAGACCCGAGACAGCCCCCTTACCTCCGCTATCACCATCACCGGCCGATGTAGGAAATATGACTGAGATGCAGCGCCATCTGTATTTATTATCAGGGGTAATAATTGACTGGTCTCTCATTAAGAAACTGACGAGAAGTCCCATTTATGATAAAAATTAAAGAAAATACTTATTATTTGAAAATAACATTAATTGAAAATTTTACTATCGCAAAATAAGACTTCTTGCAATGAAATTTTCGACCATCAAATCGACAGTTGATATTTTCAAATAAATTGTTATTTACATACATGAAGCTATAGACTAAAACATCAAAAATTGGTTTTAAATGGATGGACAAAACCAGTGCTCATGTGATATTATTTTCATCACATAAATTGACTGTTTGACGCCACGAAATGTTTACGTCGTCCAATCGAAGTAGACGTTGCACTCACCGGTGAATCATTTAAGGAGGTCCGCTCCTCATGTCAGTTTTTTATGTATGTAAGATTTTCGGAATAATCTGGCCTTATCCATTTCAAAGCATTATAATTACTTGTCCATGGGCCCTTTATTTTTCCATAATTTCATTTATACATATTTGTAAGCATTCTGTAAAAATTTCAAGTTAACTTATATTTATTATGACACACATTCATTCATGGTTTAAACTTTCCAATGTTGATCCTGAAGAATTCTGAGGAGTTACCTTTCCCGCCAAATTTTCAATCACTTATATCACAAAAACGGGATCATCAACCTATCAATTTTTTCATGTAAATTACTTCCCCATAAATTGTCTAACAAAATATCACAGTTATTTGAAATTCTATTTATTTTCAAATGGAGTAGCGAATCCCCTTAACGAAGAATTTCATCTCCTTTGTACAAAACAACGGCAGTAGAATACCGAAGGAACAAGGGAAGCGAAGACCACAAAAATCGAAATCAAAAGACATGGCAAAAACAGCAACAGAGAAAAACAAAGATAAAACAAGGACGCGAGACAGCTACAATGCACGGAAATAAAAAGACGACATTAAGCAATAAGGCACTCATAATGTGAACTCCAATGAAAACCGGGATTGACATTAGGTGCTCCGGAAGGGTAAGCGTGTCCTGCTCCACTAGTGAGACCCGTCACACGATCAGTGAGGTATATATTGTTTTTAAAGTTCTGATTTGAGGCTGATTGGAATTGCCATTTTCTAACCCTTAGACAAAATCAATAAAAATCCATGGTGCGAGTTACTACTCTAACCCTCAAACAGTACCAAGGTAAAAATTTGAAAAGCTGTTGTAATTCTCTTGATAATTCAAACATTAACCAGGACAAACCAGTAGGACGACCATCACCAACGAAGACAAAAGTACAATTGTTGTCTTGTATATCATACTGTAAGTATGATATACAAGACAACACAAAAAACTAAAACCAATGACAGTGTGAACTCCCATAAAAACCGAGAGTGACATCAGGTGTATTGTTCTTTTATTTACTGTCATAATCATTTTCACGTGATGAGGTCGTTTCAGAAATCGTCAGCTCGGTAGGCTGTTTAACTGTTTTGACCAATCCAACCTGCTACCATCACATAGAGCTCCTCAATACAAATAGATCCTACTGCCCTTTTTGTCCTATTGGTACTTTATGTTCTCTTAAGCTTTAACACATATTTTGGTTTATGGATTTCCAAATGTTTTGATTTGATCTGCACTGAAGAGACATGAATTGTCGAAATGCGCATATGCAGAAACTAAATTCACAATAACTTCGGTATTTTGGTATTTAACATAAACCCAGAAATCATGGAAAACCCAATGACCAAAAGGATATTTAAATGCAAGCAATTAAAGAAAAAATATATAATTTTGGAACAATGTAGTAAATTATGATATATCTGTCAACAACATTTTTGCCGAAACCGAAGATCAGACCGTATCCCGATGCCCTTTCCCGGTTATTAAAATTGTGAAAATGGACACGGGTGACTCGTAACAAGTTCCACTGCAATATACCGCATGCACATGCAAGTTTGAAATATGCTCTTTTTTATGCCATTGCCTTATTTACTTACCTCTTTGAGGCGGACTTAACAAACACATATGAGCTGAGCATGCTACGGCCAAACTACCAACAATAACAATTTGTAAGAAATTCATTATGCTATAGATAGTGTTTAACCGTATCTTCAGCTATGAACAATGTAGCCTACTAGATAATATATATAGCAGGTAATTCAGGTTATCGAGATAAGACTAGAACTATTTGATTTCAAAATAAATCCAAAAATAGAGAAAAAGGTCACGAAATTCATAATGGTAATCTGATTTCAGCTGTTGTTTACACAACCTTGATGTTACCGGTTTAGTGCAATCATAACGTTAAATGTCCAGAACAGAAGAAATAAGAAAAAAATATTTTTTGATCTGTAATTCTATGATTATGTCATAAGAGTGCAGAAGATAATTAAATATTGTATCATGATTGGGAAAGTACATGCCTCAACTATGCACATAAAATTAAAATATATTAGAAAATGTTTGTAGAGTTTAAGCAATTCAAAGGAGGCGTTACGACCTGATCAGCAACTCTTTATTTTTATGACATAATGCAAAAAAGGTTATATAAAGAATTGAATCTTATCATATGTCTACTTTCGGAAGGGTTTTGAGCTCCAGTGAGAACTTGGATGTTTAACTCATCAGACGTAAAATACTTGCGAACAAAAAATTTCATTTCTCTTATTTTTATGTTGTTCTCGTCAATTTCAAACCATGGGAGATCAAATTGTTCTCCAACGTGTGGGTATATTGATCTCGAGATTTCATTGGATATTGAAAAGGTCACGAACTTTTCTTCAAATAGCAAAATATAAAAATATACCTTAAATAAATTTATTTCGAGTATAAATTTATGTAAAAGTATTTACTTAGAGCATAAATTGTTTATTTATATCGAATCATATATGATCGATTTGCTTTTGTTGATTTCCATGCAATGTAAATTTCATATCCGGTGACGTCGCAGTATTGACTGTAGAGGCCCACGACGGGGTAGAAACTAAACACATGAAAATGTCATTAATTTTAGAATTAGAGAAATAAAATCTATCATTTGCAAGTCCTCGATTATCACAGTTGTACTGTATCAGGGTTTAACATAAAAGTTCTCGCTTAAGCTCGAACTTTCAAAGTTTAACCCTTTCGACCGTAGAACTATGATAATCAACGACTTGAAAGGATAGATTCTTTATTTCCGTCATTGAAAATAATATTTTTCATGTTTTTGATTATTTCCCACTCGCAGGCCTTTTCAATCAATACTTTTAAACACCGGAAACTGGTACTGACATCATCTGGAATGCCACAACAGACTGCAGATCCCGTTGAATGTCCATCTCTTTCTTTGAGGAATGTATTGAGAAATTTAAATTTTGTACTTGTAGTGCAAAATCTGTATCTTTGTAGGTACACCTTAAAAAGCCCCCGTGTTTATTAGTAACTTTGCATCGGGTAGTGTTTTAATATTGTTTTTGAAATAATCCTTAGATTGCTTTCAATCTAACTCTCTGATACATTGACGATGTTCTTTCCATTAATAACGCATCTTCTGCTAAATGGACCTCATAAATATATCCTCCAAAATTAGAGATATTTTAGGAAACGACAGAAACCAATAGATCTACATCATTTTTGGAATTTGGCAGAATTGGTCATCTAAGTACTAAAATTTACGACAAAACGGACGACTTTAATTTCAAAATTACCTCTTGAAACAGGTGTACAGAATAGGGTCTGTAAGTCTCGTCATGTGACTCACGAGAATTAACGATAATCAGGCAATTCGAAAACGTTTCCCGCCAAAACATGACGTCAGAGGATTGTGACGTTCAAATTTTTGTTTGAAACGTCATATATCTTTGTTTAAAATGTAACTTCCGGGTACAACTTTTGATCCCGGAAGTTCCAATATTGTACGAGACTTACAGGCCCTATAACGAAATTTACTGTTTTTATGCAACTTACGTATTTTTTTTGTATTTATCAATTTCTTTCACATAAACAGCAGTACTCCAACTTCCCCTGCTTACACAGTGTTTTCGTTACGAGATAGCTAGGACCAATTGAGCAAACGTTTTCATTAGGCATAGTTATCTCCGTGATCTCCTGATTAATTAAAGCTACCCATACGGTCATTTCAATTGTGGAAATATTTGTCCAGACTTTGATTCAAGATTCATTTTTTACTTAGTACTGAGATGATAATTTCTCACGGTCTACGACCTTTCAGTAGCAATTACTGTTGAGTTACTACTAGAAACAACCTCAATGGAAGGAAAGATTCGCACGCCATAAAGTCATTGTAATCCACAATTTCTTTTGAAATGCCTTTCCCAAGTCAGAACCATTGCGGTTGACATTCTTTTTTTAGTTTTGCACCTGCGTTCTTTTCCTCCTTCGGATTTCGGCTCTTGACAATTCTGTTCAGTAATTTTGTAATAAACCTTATTCACTTGGATAAAGTCACACTTGATAATTATATTATAGCTGAGGCTAGAACAACCAGAGGCTCCCAGGAGCATGTATCGCTCACTTGGCTTTCAGTTGCCACAATCAAGCTATCATTGTGAGTTATACAGTTGATCTTCAGTCTCTAAAACTTTGGCAGCTCGAACAACACATCTTGAACTGCATTTAAAGTCTGATAATATTTTACTATATTTCTTTGTTGGGCTTTTTTGACAAAAAACGTTCTTGCTAAGGACCACTTTCGACACCAGTTTTGAAGTCCAGACATCATTTTGTAAATGGTGGTCAATTAACAATTTTCAGCATTGGTTTTGAAGTCGCAACATCAATATCTATTTGGAAAAAAATTTCATTGAAATCGGACAATGTCAAATTCTCCTCCCTGTTTTGGCAGCCATTTTGAAAATGACCGTCAGAGAACAATTTTCAAGATCAGATTTGAAGTTGCGACATCAATACCTATTTGGAAACCAAATTTCATTGAAATCGGACAATGTTGAATTTTCCTGCCTCTTTTGGTGGCCATTTTGAAAATGGCAGTCAACGAATAATTTTTAACATCAATTTTGAAGTTGCGACATCAAAACCTTTTTGGAAATCGGACAATATTGAATTTTCCTGCCTTTTTTAAGGCCATTTTGAAAATGGCGGTCAACGAACGATTTTCAACATCGGTTTTGAAGTCGCAACATCAATATCTATTTTGAAACCAAATTTCATTGAAATCTGACAATGTTGAATTTTCCCGCCTTTTTTTGGCAGCCATTTTGAAAACGGTGGTCAACGAACAATTTTCAACACCAGTTTTGAAGTTGCCAAAGCATGGCAAAAATTTTATCAATTTACACTGAACCTTCATCTTCTCTAGATTTTGAAATAAAAGACGAAAAATATGAAAATTTTGAAAATTCTGTGAAAAAAGGGCAATAACTCCTTCAAGGGTTTTGGATTTTTTTCAAATTTTCAGGGTGGGTTGATCTTGATAGGCTGAACTCTATCTGTTACACTTTTTCAAATAATAAAAAATACACAACTTTTGAAAAAAGTTCGGAAAAGGGCTATATCTCCGAGATGGGTTTCAGATTTTCTTCAAAATTGCACAGTAGGTAGATCTCATCATGCTGATCATTTTAAACCTCCATCAGATTTTTGATATCTGTAATATTTTTGGCGTTATTGGCCAAAACTGCAATTTACCCCTATGTTCTATTTTAGCAACGGCGGCTGTGTTGTTTGACCTACCGCCTAATCGAACACAATTTTGAGAAGCCATACTCTGGTGATGATTCAAGCCAAGTTTGTTTACATTTGGCCCTGTGGTTTCAGAGGAGAAGATTTTTGAAATTGTTGACAGGCAGACGGATGGACGGACGACGGACGCCGGACGACAGACGACGGACGCATAATGATGGCAAAAGCTCACATGGCCTTTTAGGCCAGGTGAGCTAATAAAAACTAGTTAACGATTTTCAGGACATTTCAGTAGTTTTAGGATACAGTAACTTATGTATGCTAATTATATGGCATTAACCTACATTTAACGCTTGAGTGACTGCCGTTATGTTCATTTCTGAACAACAATTGCATATTATATCACATTGATGTTTTATTAAATTTAATGCCATGATTCGTACTATATAAAACCAGGTACAATATTTTAGGCTTTAGTGGCTTTAGTTAAATTTTGTTTCACAACCACTACAAGTACACTTATGTATCACCATGTTTTACTTAAAATGTTTGTACAATTTGGTGATTTTGCTTGAATGATAATAAAAACGTTGTCCCATTGCTTAGTATTACCATGTATTTGTAGAGACGTTGTGTCATTTGCGTTTATTACATATCCCTGCATTGTTAATTTGTTGAATTATCGTTAAAGTTCAAGTTAAAGTTCATTTCTCAACATCTACAAATTGAAATAAACTGATGTATAATTATTTGATAATAAATGAAAAAGTGGTCATTTTTGTGAAATTAAGACTGCCCACGGGAGAGTGGTACTAACTGAGATAGTGATAATGACCGAACCGAAGGCGAGGTCATTATCTATATCGAAATCAATCGAAGTCAAAACGGTCCAATGAGAAAGTCTGTAAAATTTGTGCCAGCTTTCTCGTAACGACATACACTTCGTAAGCAGAAGAATTACTGTCCATGCTTGGGAAATTGATAATTTTGAAATTGAAATCGTCCCTCCTGTACTAAATGTTAGTACGGAGATGAACATTTTCGTCAAATTCGAGATTAAAGTTTTTGGTCGTTTACTTTATCTCTAGTTCTGCCGGATATATTAATTGGGATCCATTTATCGATTGATGCGTTATTGATGGAAAGAACATCATCAATATATCTATAAGAGAGATTGAAGGATCCAGCATATTTTATTTATGATTTTTTTACGAGAAGAAACCAAGTCCCCCCCCAAAAAAAGTCTGCGAATAGGGGAGCACAATAACCAATAGGGTCTGATATCAAAGTAATGGAATTATAAAACTTTTTTACCAAATAATCACAAATATAAATTGTTTAAAAATGAGATACCTATGTTAAGATACCACTGAGAATCAATGAGAAGGCTCTCTTGTGAACCTTGTTTTGTTTAGATTTTCATATTTTAAGCCCTAAACGCAACAACCGAGGCATTTGTCGAAATGCGTTATTTTCGCATTTGGGTAAGTAAATGAAAACATAAAAGTCTGGCAAATCATATGAGAATGAAATCCCAAAAAACTTGTAGTTCTTAAATCAGAAATATAAAAATTAAAGGTAAAGAACATTTGGTACATTTGATCCAACCAAACGTGTCCTTATCTTACCTTTTCTTTACTTCAATGTCTAAGTTTTGATGTACTAACAATAAATAATGTAAGCCAAGGTTGTCGGGTCTTGAGTTCAGTTCCGATCTGATGTGGGCGGGATATTAGTTAATTTGCTTATTGGTCTTATTTCTTTTCTGTTTGTCAAAGACAAAACTAACAAGCAAACTTGATGGTTTTGAGTATTTCAAACTGGTTATAAGCCTGTAAAGACCTCACTTATTGGCCCTCTTTCGTGTTAATTTTAGAAACTATACAAATAACAAAATACCGATGTTACTGTAAATTTAATTTCTGCATATGCGCATTTCGACAACTAATTTTTCTTCAATGCAGATAAAATAAAATCATTTGGAAATCAATACACCGAAATATGCGTAAAATCTGATAGAGAACAATTTACCAATAAAATCTAAATAGGAAAGCCAAAAATCAACTAAGGACAGGGCTATACAAAAGGGAGATTCTCCTTAAACAAAATTTCCTTAAATTTAGATATTGCAATTTTCCAAACAAAATCGGTTTTCGGGCCAACACCGAAGTACTGGCTACTGGGTTGGTGAATACCTTCGGGGACTTACAGTCCACCAGCAGAGGCATCGGCCCAGTGGTAATGAATAACAAAATACCGAAGTTCTGCATATGCGCATTTCGACACTGAACTTATGTCTCTTCAGCGCAGATAAAATCAAATCATTTGGAAATCCACACTCCGAAACATGTGCAAAATCTGAGTAAATGTTTAAACCTATGTCTTTTGGTCAAATAGAGAATCACGGATAATAAATGACTTTACCCACTGACCTATTGCGACTGTTATGATGAATTTCTGAACCGTACCAACTGACTGGAAACCTTTATAAATCAACTCATGAACTGTTCCAGGCAACTTGCCTAGGGCGAAAAATTCTGATTAAATAATTGTAAAGTACCTTTATGAAAAAAAATGGTCAGGACAAATATTGTTATATTCTTTAGTGATTTTATAGCTGCTTTGTCTGTTTTGTTTGTTTTTATATATTGATACATTTAACTGAACAAACTGCCTTGTTGACAACCCCGCATCCATGAAAAAAATGATGTTTAACGGGATGGATGTGGCGTTGTTCGACCTTCAGCAAGTGAATTCCGCTTAAACCGGTACTAAGGGCCGCCTGGAACTAACTATGTGGTAGAGTGTTTGCCCTTTGTTGAAGGCCTCATGGTGACTTTAAGATGAAGAACAACATTGAAAGCGTTGTTCCATTTGCTTAATCTTACCATCTATTTATAGGGATTATGTCCCATGTAAATTTACTTAATATTCCTTTATTTATTCATTTATATTTAACATTACAACATTTACATCATAAAAGTCTATTGTCTACTGTTTTCTCATTGAAACCACACTCATCTTTGTCTTTTCTAAATTTTGACAAATAATGTTGGAGGCATTTTGTTTCCTTTTTATTCCATGAATAATAAAAAATTAACGAACAGAACTGTCCAGAGGCTAATTCAAAGACGCAAAAAGACAAAGCGGGTGGAAAACAACAGAAAAAAAAATCGATTGCATTGGTCCTGACTTGGTACAGGCATTTCAAAAGAAATGATGGGTTCAACCGACTTTTTAGCACTCCAAACCCGCAAACGCCCCTTCAATTGCGGTAGCTACTCAACAGCAATCGCTATTAAAATGTCGTAGTTTACAGTAAAAAAATCATCCCAGTTCTAATATTAGAACGTGATCTTTTTCTTAGATATTAGTTTTAAAAGATAGGCAGTATTTCATGGTGATTTATGTTATATGTTTTCATTTATCCCACATAACCTTCATTTTCACCGTAAATTGTATTAGACTGTTAATTGTAAAAAAAAAACTTTTAAGTTATAGCCAGGCAAAGTTCGCAAACCAGTTCACGAGTTGTTAGTCTGTTGGACAATTTTAAAACTTTAAGTCAGGTGAAGTCAGAGTTTTTCCGAAGGAAATACCCTCCAAATGTTTTAAACCCATATTTTTAAACATATGTGCTTAAGCGACAAAATCTCAGCTTTTCTTTGGTTAATCACAAATACCGAAGTTACTTTCAATATCGTTTTTGGATATGACCAATTCGACATCTTATGTCGATTCAATACATATTTAAATACTGGTAAAATTTTGTAAAATCAAAATTTTGATAGAGAACAAATATCTAAAAAGGTGTTATTGAAGTAACAAAACCAGACAATGACAGAGCTGCGCAAGATGGAGATACTCCTTAGTTGTATACAATTTTTCTAAAATTTAGATTTTGCAAATGAATGACAAAACACCCGTCGATTTTTATCAAAATAGATATAAATTTTATCACAATTTGCGGCAAATTTCTTCGCGAACATCAGCCTCTAAGAAAAAAAGAATGAAGACGGTCAATATCAATTAAATTAATGATGTATCACTGATCCCCCCCCCCAATTTTCTGGCTATAGCCCATTGAAATTTTAAACCAATAGTCAAATACATACAGTTTGAAACAGATTAATGTATAATCACAAAAGATGAATAAACATAGTTCCACTGTGAAAGAAAACTTTGTTACACGAAGAAAATTCCAAATAATTTAAGAACTTACGTACAAGTTATATGATGATAAAAGAGAAACAACTCTTGAACTCTATCAACAGATTAATCGACAAATGCATTAATGCACAAATATAATTATTTAAAAGTTACATATATCTCCGACAAAATATGTTAGAGTTTTGATTTTGATGACATTTTGGCATCCTATTTGATTAAAATCGAAGAATGTTTTGGTCCTTTACCAATTTAAAGCTAATGTTATACTTGCGTATGCAACCTAGTATATTATTTAACAACGTATCAAAAAGTTTTCAATTACCCTCTTATTGTAATGTTTCAGAAAATATTGTTTTAAAACAATGGAATTTGGCTTATTTACTCTGACCTAACCCATAAACAAAAGCAATTATTAGGATTACTTTCATAACAAACAAAACAATTGATAGATTCTTATGTCAAATAGTACGAAACATGAAATTCTGCATATTCATAAAATATGTAAAAGGTATACTTCTTTAGTTTCATAAATCTGCCATTAAACTTCGATATTTCACGAATTACACAGATTAAACCACTATATACATGTAACAAGATTTTTGGACAAAATTTGCCAATTGATTTGGGGCTAGCAAATATCCTTAGCGTGCGACTATTTTTGAATTGCAATGTTTATAAAATACAACTTGATGCATTTTATCTGTACTTGTTACAAATAAAAGCTATATTAAACAAACATAAATCTAAATGAAGAAAGCAGCATCTTTCAATCTGCAAAACTAAAAAAGATCTATGGTCATTTTTAGCCATTCAGAGGCCATTTCCGAAATATGCTCAAATATTGTGTAAATTATGCAGAACAGTATAGGTAATATCATATATTCATATATGCAACAGTTGTGTTGTTTGCAAGTTATAAGCGGGCAAGCAACGCAACATGGAATTTAATTTAAAGTCCATACATGCGATTTTACACTATTTCTTGAGAATATACCAATTTTCTGTTTGGAGTGTAAATAAAAATGTGGCTGTTTAAATGTTATTTAGTTAACTTTAATTTTATTCTTCAAGTGCTATGTAACAATTTTTTAAGCACAAAAGTAAAAACAATTTCAAAATATACCAAATTACATTCAAATGTGGGCTGTAGTGACCGAAATTTTAAAATACATATGAATCTATTCTAGAATGAAAATGTATCTAATGGATGACTTGCTGAAATAGTTTTTATGGGGGGTTTTTATAGGATTAAATGCATTAGCTAATTCATGAACCGAAAGAACCCGTTTAAAATATTTTGTTCCCAAAGACCAACATACCAGTCTTCATTAGGGTCGATTCAATAAATCTGTCCCTACTCGAAGTTCCTGACCGATCAAACGCAATAATGTTGTGACTGATTCGTAGATTGCTTCTACATCAATATTTGACAGTTCCTTTGTAAAAAGATGACACAATGCTATTTTGTCTGTTTCCGTCCACATTTGATGACATTGTGATTTATTTAACACAGAAGCTGACAAAAGATGTACACGTCACAAACTGACGGTGGGGACAGATTTATTGAATCGGTTTCTATTCTGTTATCTATTTCAGCCGGTTTAAATCTTTTTTAATTTAGTTTTGAGGACCCCCTTAACACCCTTTCCCTTTAAAGCATAACACTTATGATGTTAAAAAAGCTTCGGCAAAAAAATTAAGTACTCAAATGGGGTGAACAAGTTCTTCTTCTTTACAAAACATACCATTCGTGATATTAACAAAACTTAACAGTAATGTAAGTGAGAACCGAACCGTCAGTCTGAAAAGAACAATCTAAGGACAATGGCAACGTCGGAAAAACGAAGAAACGAAGACATAACATGAGCACGGCACAGAAAAGAAAATGAGGACACGCACATATACAAAAATGAACAACACGGACCCAATAAAAACCATGGGTTAGATCAGGTGCACCGGTAGAGTAAGCATCTCCTGCTTCTTATAAGACACCCGCCGTGTTGAACATGTCAACTCCGGTCGTAAAGTCAAATCCGGTAGAGGAAAATCAAACTTAAGTGGCAAAGAGAAAGATCTGTTGTCATCTGGGAAATAGATATCTCATAGCGGTCCACAAGATCGTGATGTCGACCGTAAAACTTCTGTAGAGAAAGCAACATCTTTCAATCTGCAAAACTTAAAAAGATCTATGGTCGTTTTTAGCCATTCAGAGGCCATTTCCGAAATATGCTCAAATATTGTGAAAATTATGCAGAATAGTATCTGTATCAGATATTCATATATGCAACAGTTTTGTTGTTTGTAAGTTATAAGCGGGCAAGCAACGCAACATGCAATTTGATATCAGTTAAAGTCCATACATGCGATTTTACACTATTTCTTGAGAATAAACCAATTTTCTGTTTGAAGTGTAAATAAAAATGTGGCTGTTTAAACGGTATTTAGTTAACTTTAATTTTATTCTTCAAGTGCTATGTAACAATTTTTTAAACACAAAAGTAAAAACAATTTCAAAATATACCAAATTACATTCAAATGAGTGCTGTAGTGACTGAAATTTTAAAATACATATGAATCTATTCTAGAATGAAAGTGTATCTAATGGATGACTTGCTGAAATAGTTTTATAGGAGTTTTTATAGGATTAAATGCATTAGCTAATTCATGAACAGAAAGAACCATTTTTTAAATATTTTGTTCCCAAAGACCAACATACCAGTCTTCATTATTTTGTTATCTATTTCAGCCGGTTTAAATCTTTTTGATTTAGTTTTGATGACCCCCTTAACACCCTTTCCCTTTAAAGCATAACACTTATGATGTTAAAAAAGCTTCGGCAAAAAAATTAAGTACTCAAATGGGGTGAACACGTTCTTCTTCTTTACAAAACAAACCATTAGTGATATTAACAAAACTTAACAGTAATGTAAGTGAGAACCGAACCGTCAGTCTGAAAAGAACAATCTAAGGACAATGGCAACGTCGGAAAAACGAAGAAACGAAGACATAACATGAGCACGGCACAGAAAAGAAAATGAAGACACGCACATATACAAAAATGAACAACACGGACCCAATAAAAACTATGGGTGAGATCAGGTGCACCGGTAGAGTAAGCATCTCCTGCTTCTTATAAGACACCCGCCGTGTTGAACATGTCAACTCCGGTCGTAAAGTCAAATCCGGTAGAGGAAAATCAAACTTAAGTGGCAAAGAGAAAGATCTGTTGTCATCTGGGAAATAGATATCTCATAGCGGTCCACAAGATCGTGATGTCGACCGTAAAACTTCTGTAGTGATGACCTCAAGTTATGGGCAACATACCCTTGCTTAAGTAGCTTATTTGTAAGCAACCGAGCTCTATCAAGGTAGTCACTGTATCGACCACAGGCCCTTGAGTAGCGAATGAGTTGGGAGGTGTAAACTCCGTATGCTGGTGCCTTTGGAATGTTGCTACAAAGAAAGGGGAAGTTGACTATTGGAAAAGTGAAGTCATCGCGTTTGTCATATAGCCTAGATTGTAGTTTACCTCTTTTGTCAATTTCAAGATGAAGGTCAAGGAACGAGGCTGATTTTGAAGTATCTGTAGTATCCTTAATTTCTAGCTCTTTTGGATAGATAA
>MJUU01033377.1:22626-36608 GCA_002080025.1 Modiolus philippinarum | reverse complement strand
ACAGCATTTGTAAAAACACTTTGCAAGTTAATTTTATGTTTGGAGTCATTTCTGCATCCTGATCTTATTTATGACCTTATTTAAGATACATAGTAGTGGCGTTGTTTGACATCTACTAGTGAATTCCGTTCAGGCTGTCTTAAATTTAACATGTGATATGACCAAAGCTCATTGTTGAGAGCCTCATGGTGACTTTAAGATGACGGACAACAACAAGTGTTGTTTCATTGATAACTTCTACCATGTATTCGTAGTTTGTCTCATGCACATTTTAACCATATCCTTTCATTGTTATCCAAGCTACAAGTTTATTGCAAAGTGCTTTGTTATGGCAATGTGTCAAGACAAACTTACAAAATTGATTAACAATTATGAAATCACTTCAAGGGGTGAAATTCACAAAAAAAAATCAATTATTATACAATATTTTTTCAGTGACCATATCTATGTGTTTTACAGAAGTAAAATGACAGGTAACATCCTGTATTGGAAACAGTATGTTTTTATTAAACCATTGCTGAACAAGAATTTATGATTTAGGAATAGCAGGTGGCATAATAATTTACAAACACATGATGAAAATATATGGAATTGATAAATCAAAGCAGGCTAGAGTCAGTATTCTGGTCTTGTGTTTATTATATAACTTACCTCAAATCTTGTGTTGTAGGAATTGTTGAGTGTTATGCTGTTCAAGTATATGGATGTTTTAACATTGGCAATTCTGTAAAATGTTCCAACTTCTAAAGTTTCAGAAGCAAATTTTCTCCATAGAGATAACACAATTTCCACCGAATTGTCCTTTAGTGTTACTTGTCTGAAATCAACCTTTTCTTGAGACAATTTTAGTGTTCTCTCTGTTTTATCTTCTATCTGAAAACAAATACAATAATCTTAGTAATCATATGGCTTGATGTGTGAAAATTAAGAGATGTCATGTGCATACTGTACACCAGGAAATTTTCGTGCTGGTTTTATTTTGCAGTTTTCTACGTAAATTTTATTTCCAAAAGTCTTAAACTCGTGGTTGTAAGTCAATCAAGTAAATCATCTGATTACATCATAATATTGTTGCGAAAAGGACTCTAACGCAAAACTTAACCAGAGTCACTGTAGTATAAAATGTAGGTCAAAGCCACGCTTACCGTGTAAGATTTGGGTAGTACACTTCAGGGCAATTAATTTGATGAAATTTATTGTCCTATACTGTGTAGTTGTTGAGCAGTGGACTTAAACATAAACTTTAACCAAAGTAACTGAAGCATAAAATGTAGGTCAAAGCCAAAGAATTGTCAATGATTTGGGTAGTACTCATCAAGGCAATTAATTTGAAGAAACATCATTGTCTTATAATGTGAATCGTAGTTGTTGAGAAATGGACTTAAACGCAAAATTTAACTAGAGTCACTCAAGCATGAAATGTAGGTCAAAGAGTTAA
The DNA here is from genome assembly GCA_002080025.1 of Modiolus philippinarum. Taxonomy (NCBI): domain Eukaryota; kingdom Metazoa; phylum Mollusca; class Bivalvia; order Mytilida; family Modiolidae; genus Modiolus; species Modiolus philippinarum. Next base: position 35,170 of record MJUU01033377.1, on the reverse strand, counting down.
AGTACCTACTGAACTGTGTACAAATGTAGTACTATCAAAGATCTAAACACTGACCTAGTATCCATGTTCTATCTCTTACGGTTTCTGAGAAATGTACTTAAATACAAGACTAAACATGACGTAAGAACAGGTTTAGGGCAACACTATATGCTCCTTCCAAATTCGTGGGCGGGGCATTAATAACCACGTCCAGCCTTCCTTTTGTGTGAAGAACATGTATTACAATATTGCATGGAATTCAATCAAATAACATTGAAGACAATAATGCAACAATAACAATCTTTTCTGATAGTATATAAATTAATGATATCAGTTTTGACTCACCTTGACAACTTTAGCTAGAAGTGAAATTTGTTGTCCGATTCCAATGGTTTTGGCATGTGCAATTGAATGGATTGGGCTGTCTTTTGGCTTAATAACATCAATAGCTTGTTGGAGTATTTCAACTGGTATCTGGCCAACTGAGGAAGTTCTGGAAATAACAGTATTACTTTGTTCTCTCTGTAGATATAGTTCCTTAACATAACATCATTATTTTCAGCTAGTGTGTTTAGTTTTTGCTCATCATAGCACACTGCATGTATTGATCCTGTCAGATCAGCAAGTCCTATATTTGTTGCGTTACGCTGCTTCCCTTCATTTTGGTAGTACTTTGTTTCAGTCTTTTTTACAACTCTGACTTTTATAGGTATATGGTATGGCTGTTCTCTCTTGTTAGCTTTGATTTTCTCAATAGTATTCATTCTGGAATAAATAATTAACAGACTTATAATAACGTAAATATTTAATCAAAATTATCAACAAAAACATTTATGAACTAGTAGCTTATATATAATTACAAAACACCTTTAATTGCTTTACAAGCCATTGTTGTTTCAAATGGTAACCAAATGGCAGCAAAGCAAAAATCCTACTCTGTCCTAAGCAACTAGATTGTATCTTTGACAGTTAATTTTATGAACAAGATTGTTGCTTATTGAATGTTGTTTTTAAATTTATGATAGTACCTTCACAGAAATCACATTTTTTTTTAAATATTAGCAGATTAGTAAATGAAATTTCAATGGAATATCATCAATAAATGTATTTAACAAAGCAAACAACTACAAAAATCAGAAATGACCACACCCTATATGGCCCTTCTCCCTGTGTTAAGATACCTACCTTAAAATCTGGACTTCATGCCCGTATCTTGTAGATACAGGGCAATTGTTTTGGTTATATTTAATAATTTCCGAAGAAAAAAAAATAAAGTAGCACATTTACTGATGAACTATGGAAATGTAAATCAGTGACAATAGAAACAATTTATAGTTTATCAATAGGGGCTGTAATTCTTGTCATGCGACCCCACAAGTTTATGTTAAAAAAGATAATTTGTATTTGTAAAAATTAGAACTTTTCCCTCCAAAACATCATATAAGTTATATGATACATTCAAAACACATGCTCACTAGTAAACTGTGTATTGCAAAGGAGTATGTAGAGGTATATTTGGTCCCTTACCCTTGTATTTGATAAAATCAAGTCTAAAAATACTTCAATATCAGAACAAACCAATACAGGTTTTACCAAAGTCTCGCAAATTTGAGTAATGTACTGGTAAGCATTTCCACAAAAATTTACTAAAATAACAAGAAATCTTCCATATTTCAGGACAGGAAACAAAGTGGGCATCCCTGTGCGAATGTCATTTTTGCATGAAATGGTGTCAACTTTATAAACTGTCAACAGATCAAGAAATCTCATTGACATGTGCATGGCCTCTATGCTACCTGTGCCTAAACTTGAAAAAACTGTCATTTTCAGGAAATCTGGACAATGCATGTCATTTGTGAAATCACAATCAGGATTTGATGATGTAACTGCATTCACTTACTTGAATATCAATTCAAGCAACACATGATCTGTGATATATCTAGTAAAGTTAAAAGAAAATATAGCCAAATCTGGGGGCCAAATATGCCTCTTGTCGTACCAATTTAAGCAACACATGATCTGTGATATATCTAGTAAAGTTAAAAGAAAATATAGCCAAATCTGGGGGCCAAATATGCCTTTTGTTGTACATGTATACACATACATGTACTCCTTTGGACAAGACTTGATATTTCCATTTATAACATGTAAATGCACTTGTGTGTATGTAATAGGACATGTTCATGTACATATTGCAACAACACATGCAATCATTGGAACCCACAAAAAACTTAAAGAAACACAGTAAACACATCGTTATCCAAAAACTATGTACATACATTGAGGAGAAAAATTGAGTAAGATCATTGTCATATCTTGAAAAAATGTGAATCTTATATAGATTTCCTGTAAGCACATGTAATAATATAAACATAATGCCCTTGGATGAAGGTGTTAGGGTAGATTAACACACGAGGTAAAAATTATCACCCGAGACAACGTCGAGGGCGATAATTTTTTCACCGAGTGTGTTAATCGAACTAACACCTTCATCCAAGGGCATTATGATTTTTATTATACTGAATGCTTAATGTACACAATGAGTCCTTGATGTTCGTTATGTTTGAAAATAATAATAGTAATAATACGTTTTATTTATGCAACATCAAAAACACATAAACAAATAGTCATACTGGTTTACTATTGTATCGAACTTTGGCAAAATCGATTTTAACTTCAATTAAATTTGTGACAAGGTCCTTTTTAATATGATTAAGTCACTTTTATCTTACAACTGAATACATTTATAACTAAAACAGCTTTAATTATTGTTGTCAAAAAAAAATTGACCAGAAAATATGAATCTGTATACATCGACGAAGTCATCGATCGGATCGGGTGTTAATTTAAACATAACACATGTTGCTAACGATTAACACATGTTGCTAAGGATGGGCATGGCTAATGAGACGTTACTACAAATTAACAAATGCCGGTTATCCAATGTAATTACTGGATAATGTAAGAAATTTGCATAAAGTATAATAATGATTGTTGGTATGTAAATTTTGGTTCACAAATGATGTACAACATTAAACAGCCCTTTGAAAGGATGGTTAAATCAATAATTAGAACAAATAATGTTTAGTGTGATATGTGTGTCTATCTTACTAAATACTACTGTTTTCTATCAATAAACACATTACTGGTACATGATATGAATTTTTACAAAAAAGCAATTTTCACATTTAAGCAGTATTTTTGGAAACAAAACCAAACATGTTTGCAACATAGACATTGGAGCTGAGAAAAAAAGGGGTCTTCATCACATATAAATCAATGGAAAGAATTTGCTGGAATGATTATAAAAATTGGTTTATGGTCAGAGTAAAAGGATTCTAAGACTCCATATTGCAAATTTTGTATATCTATATTCGTATAAATTTGGTCGATTCCACTGTGGTAATCTGTGGTTTCAGCAACAAGAAGCTCTTTATAGTTTAATGTAGACATTAAGTCTTTTAATGTCTTATCCTGCAAGGTGTCAATGTTGAAATCCCCCAAAATGACAGTTTTTTCCTGTATTGGGTATATTTCTACTAATTTGTTCAGCATCAGTTTAAAACTCGCTTTGCATGCAATTTTAGGGGGGCAATTTATGAATATCACCCTAATATGATAGTCATTCTTTCTTATCTTAACAGTTGTGATTTCAAAACCTTGAAAAGCCAATGTACTTTCAAAGTGCACACAATTTCTGCAATAAACAGCCGACCCATGGTATGGCCTTACACCATGCGATGTGCCATGAGCATCATTTCTGTACAGGGTGAAGTTCATCAAGTTGTAATCTTCATCCTTATCTGATATTTGCAATCGTGTTTCAGAAATACCAATAACATCACTATGCAAAATGTTGAATTCTCTTGCAAGATCTTTTATGTGTAAGTGAAGAGACCGTGCATTATGATAAACAATTGTTACCTCATTATTTGAGTGCACCAAATCAGGTACTGACAATGCTAATGATGCTGAATTCCTCAATCTTTCCATTTCATCCATAACTTGGGGACAAACTGATATCTTTTCAGAGTTTAAATTCAAAATGTTTAATCCAGATAAACTAGTAGCACGACTCAAACCTACATAATGCATATGGAAATTACGTCTTGTGCCAAAGTCAACTACAACTTGTTTTAATGTTGAACCCTGTGACTTGTGGATAGTTTTAGCAGCTGACAATCTCAGTGGAAACTGTCGTCTTTGGATATGGTATCCAGTATTGCACCTTAGACTTAACTTTCTAATAATTTCAAATATAGGGGTCCAATTGGGGCCATAAGATGTCTTATTCAGGTGTCGGTACTGATGTCTAACATTCCTTCCAATGTTTTCGTCGTCAAATAGAACCCATATAATACTACAGCGCTGAGAGCCTATTACACGGTAATCTAAATGCATGACAACACAAGATGCCCCATTTGTTAGACCATCTTCTATATCAATATTAGCAGTGACCTCTGCTTGCAAAGTTTCAGCGACTTTTAAAACAGATTCAAGACCCATTGTTTTAGACGGATCATCTGGAATACTACTCAGTACTTTTTCATGCAAAAAATCTAAATCACCTGTAACTATGTCAATGCTTTCTATTACAGCTTTTCTAGAGAAGCAGTTGTCGTAAACTTCATTATTAAATGTTGAAACTTCTAATCTTGTTGTGTAGAGATGGGGCATTAGTCTGGTTACATTGTTTTCATTGTCTATTACACTTTTTTGCAATACAGGTATGTCTGCTTCAGTATATAGTCCTTCACGTAGACGATTGAGAAGGTTTGCAAAATCACCGTCCTCTTTTTGACGCATTACAGTTTTAATTCAAATAGTTTAAAGTAGTCTTGCCATAAATTACAAGAAACCGTACCATAGTCATTGTAACAATTTGAAAAGATCCAACTATCCATTACTGGTTTAAGTTGGTACAAGTCCCCTATAGCAATTATACTAATGCCACCAAATATTTTTTCATTGCCCATTATTTCCTGTAGACGACAGTTAATGTAATTAAACATTTTGCAGCCTACCATTGATATTTCATCAATTAGAACCACTTTCAAGTCCCTGTATTTTACCCTGTAGATATTCAACTGCTCCATATCCAATGGTTTATATTGGAAGCCTTTATTTGCAGGAATACAAAATGTTGCATGTATAGTGTTTCCATTTATGTTATGAGCAGCTTTTCCTGTTGGGGCACACATTAATACTTTCACATCATCTGGGTTACTTCCTGGTAATGAATTAAGGCATCTTATTAAGGCCTGATATATAGCTCTTGTTAAGACAGACTTCCCAACACCTGCACCACCCGACAAAAAATTATATACAGGTTCATTTTTAGTTTTAAACCAATGAAGTATGTGATAGAAGAATGCCTTTTGTTCCGAATTTAATGATCTGACTAAATCCCTATATTGTGATTCTGACATTTTGTACAAAATACAGTTATCATCTTCAATCTGTTTCCGTGTTATACCAATGTCCATACCAACATCATATGCCATTTGCTTACCAGGATTGAAACACCCATATCTTTCAGCAATGGTTTGACCATCACAGCGATCTTGTTCATCTACATGTAAGTTTTGTGGTGTAAAATCTGTATCAAAATCATCAACAGACTGACTATTAAGTTACAATCTGCATTCTCTTCAACTATTTGTAAAACTGTTCTATTTTTTTCATATTCATTCCTTTTCCTATCTATGCCTTCTTTATTTTTATGGTACATGCTTAAAGCTTCATTCAAATCAGTTGGCACATCATCGGATTCTTTTCGCCATGGATGATACAACATGATTAATTCTCTGTAATGATTTGCAGGATCTTTATCTTTGTTATACCTTACATATCTCAAAACTTTTTGCCTTTGTCTCTTTTTCAAAATACCGCCATCTGCCATTTCATATTTCACTGCATTATCCTGAATTTCAACATCTACCTGGGCTTCCTGTTGTTCAATATCTTCAAACTCATCATTGTCCTTATTTTCTGGCAAGTACTCGTGGTCATCTTTCCTTTCATTTATGGACGATTTTTTTCCATTTTTTGACTTTGGTTTTAGATAATAAATTTCAAACCATGCTACAAAATCTGCTAGGCACCATCCATGCAAAGCATTTGGATGTCTTGCATATCTTTTAATCCAGTTATCACTTTCAATATCTGTGGAAGTACCAGATAGTTCTTCTAAAGAGGTGAATGATTTCAATAAAACTAACCTTTCTGTAGGATTTGTTGTGTTTATGATCAAAACTTTACGTGAAGACTGCCTTAAATGCATTTGTAAAACTAAATACCGGGTACACAGCCTCTTGTGCGCCAACCTCTACATGAGTCAAAAACTTGTTACCAACAGCCCTTAATTGTTGCTTTATATCCAAATTATTTTCTCTTGCTTGCTTTGCTGCCTGATACATCAAATTTGACATACCTCTCTGTCCTTTTGAGATATAGGACACAATATAAGCAGCACATGAATAAGCATCCAAAACAAATTGAACATCTATGTTAGCAGACCAACACTTCAACATCAATTTATTATAACTATTTATTCTTATCTCTGATGGAGACCTCTTAAGAAAGATGGTTGCTCTAATTAATGACGATCGAATAGCTTTGATGTAAAGTTCTTCTTGTATATCTAATTCAGCCAAAAAATCATTGTAACTAATATCTGTGCCACTTTTATACTGATTTAATCTATATGACACTTTCTCATAAATTTTCCCGTATTCTTTTGCATCTTCTTTTCTTCAGGAGATAGGGGATACAAAATCATTGTTTTTGGTAAGGGTGGTTGGGGAAACTTAAATCTACATATAGATTTGCCTTTCTTGCGACATGTCCTTGCGTGACGGTGAGTTTGATAGGCCAACAAATCTGATATGTCAGAAAGCCTTGAGCATAAAATGTGCTTGTCAATGAAGTCTACTATGGTTTTTGTGTCATCTTTTCCTATACTAGGGGCATTTTTTATCCAAACTACCATGTGAATATGCGGTGATCCACGTTGCTGGAACTCAACCCGATAAAAAAAGTCTGATATTTCCCCTAATGGCTGAATGGACTTATTCAAAAGTATGTCATTTAGGAATTTTTGAACCCTATAATCAAAATATCGTGCACAGGTCACAGGATCAGATTTAATTAACCTGCATTTTTCTTGCCAAGACATTTCTTTAATCTCTTGTACTGTATAATCTACATGATCAACTAATCTTGCTAGGCACTGCAACAAATGGTTCCATCGCGTCTCAGCAGCTGATAATGAACAAAACCATGTAGGGATACCAAGTTGTTTAATAAGTGCAAAAAGATCCTTTTTTGCTGCTTCCCAATAGGCAGGCGATCCACGCAAGTTCTTAAGAATTTGATATCCCTCATTGTGTCTGACTATACTATGAACAGCACCTGGAGCTAAAATATCTTGCACAGTAACTTTCTTACCTTGCAGTTTACATTTTCTAAGAGCTAAATGAATCTTGTCTTGCAGATACTTTATCTGTAATTTTTTTAACTTATAAAACAAATTTGGTATGGACATTGCAACTCTGCGGTCCATATGTCTCATTTCCCATTTAGCTATAGTACTATAATGTAATGGCACCAACCGTGTGTTGTTAGGTTTGCGAGCTTCACCACAGTAAATTGCGGGGAATGAAAGAAACTCACTGTTTACATCTTGAAAAATCCCTTGGGGCAGGTTACCTTCACATGGGGCAAGACTCAAACTTTTGCTGAACTCTCTGAAGTCTATGGGATGCAATACAGTATCAAGATTACCTGTATTCCTATTGTCAAGATTGACTTCCGATTCTGAATATGTACTGCTACCCTGACATACCTGTGTTATACTGCTGTCAAGATTTGTTTTGGACATGGTGTCAGATTTACAACATGTGTCACTACTGTAACTTACATGCGTGTGATTATTTGTATATCTATCATGTCTATTACCATTATTTGTTTCGCCACTTTGCCTCCCATGAGTGAGATGGCTTATCTCTTCATTGACGAGATTTGTATCATTACCTTGACTTGTATGTGGGTGATTGCATGTACTTGTATTGTCATGATTTGTTTCAGTCACACTGACGGATTGAGTGACATTCAGAAAGTTGCATGTATTTCTAGTGTCAGGATTTGCTTCGGGACTGGTTTCTGGTTCCAATTGCGTGTTATTAGAATTTCTTTGATTTGCGTAATAATGGCTGTCATTTGTTGATTGTAAACCCCCATTCAGATCAGACAAATTATTGCTACATGTATCAAAACAGGCCTGTGTTTTTGGGTAAATCTAACCAGTTCTCATTTAACGTAATGCCTTCACTTTTGAAAAGTGGTTTCTCAATAAGGTATTTGACTGCATTGAATACTTTATTTGGTCTGATGACTTCTTGTGCAACACAACTGGAATAAGACAATTTCCGTTTCAATTTCACATGAATAGTCTCGTCATCATTTAGCATGCATGGTAATGTTTTAACTGTTTTATTAATGTCGGCAGGTACATTGACGACATTGCCTTTAAGGGAATACTGCCCACCACGAGTTTGTTCACAAATAACCATAAATGGTATCCGGGGTGCAATCAGTCTTTGCTCTACCTCAGTTAAATGTGCAAGTTCAGTTGGGATATCTGGAAACATCATACCATTACCTTCTGAACACTCTGGAACTTTCCCTGCAATTATCGATTTCTTGCACGTTTTACAAATCCATTCTTCATTCTTCACAGAACGACAACCAGTTGTGCATTTTTTTAAAAAGGCCATATCACATTTAAGTGACCGCACTAAAGAGACGCTTTCTTTAAACCATAATTGATTGCACGAAGTGCATGCATATGAAGGACCATCTAAAACAGATAGACGAGAACAGGTCTCTAATTTATCTAAATCTAATGTGCAATCATCTGAAGTATCATTATTTTGCACATCACAAGAGCCCATCAATGTACATGTATTAGCCTGTCTGCTGTTTGCTTCTTTTTGCACAGAACCTGAGCCCATCAATGTACTTGTATTAGCCTGTCTACTGTTTGCATTATTTTGCAAAGCACCTGATCTCATCAATGTACTTATATGAACTCCTCTACAGTTAGTCTTATTTTGTACAGCACCCGAGCTCATCAATGTACTTGTATTTACCTGTGTATTGTTAGCTTTATTTTGCACAGTTGCTGAGCTCATTAATGTAGTAGTTGTATTAGCCTGTCTACTGTTTGCATTATTTTGCAAAGCACATGAGCTCATTAATGTACTTTTACTTGCTTGTCTATTGGTAACTTTAGTTTGTAAAGTTGCCGAGCTCATTAGTGTACTTGTATTAGTCGGTCTACTGTTAGTATTATTTTGCACAAAACCTAAACTCATCAATGTACTAATATTAGCCTGTCTTACTTTTGGTATTATGTGGACAATATTTTGTCTGTTTGCAACAGTATGGACAGCTTTATTATGATTTGGACCTGTGTGACATTTGTATTTTGTAACTGGTTGAGCACAAGCAATGTTTTCAACATTTAAACCTTCACAGAAAATATGCACCGTGCTTGGTTGAGCCTGCAGATCATTTGAAATACAAGTTTTCTTTTTTTTATTTATGCTTGGACTGTCATTTGTTTCAGTATTATGTCGTTTCCTTGAGGCCTGTATATATTTCTCATCATTGTCCATTTTTTTTGGACTTATTTTGGGCATTTTGCACACAGGTTTACTCCTCGTTCAAATATTTTTTTTGGTGCACTGAAGACATGGTCAGCAGATTTATCTAAACTTTGTTTGCATAAAATATTAGTATTTTCTGGTTTGCCAATTGTGAAAGCATTTTTCCTTCGGGTAGCAGGTCTTAAGCGAACGCAATGAAGGTCATACTGCACCTCGCTTAACTGTCTGCTTGACAGAGAACAGCATAGGGATCTAATGAATGTACATAAATTTGAAATATTTTTATAGAAAGAAAGAATACATGTTCCATCAGGATCACATAAACCAGCTTCACTACGACTGTGCGAATCAAACACTGCAAAATCACTGCCATCCTTAACAATAGCTATTGCACTATCACAAAAAATTAAAATGCAGCCTTGGTATGGGGTAGAAGAGAAAAAAGCCAAATTCAAAGCAAATTCTAATGACATAGTATAAGAACCTATGTAATATAACTGAGTTTGCAAATTCCCACTATAAACAACTGCATTAACATGGTTATTTAGAGAATATGTCATATTGTCAAACGAGACAAATGATGGCAAATCTGAATATGCAAGATAGTCTGACTGAACACTTCCATTATGTTGTATGCTAGCATACAAAGCATCGCCAGCTGTCAATATAAAATTCAGGTCATTTTGGGAAAAATCTGACAAGTACTTATGATAAGCCAAAATGATATAAACCAAACAGTTAGGGACGCATTGTTTCCCTCTTGTCATCACAGAAAATCTCTCTGATCCTTGATGAAATTCCCCTAAGATACTGATACAGTCTTTAAATTTTGACATTTTCACATTCAATCAAATTCAAATAATATATTAATACATATAGATATGTCAATCCTGTGAAGCATGTGATAATTCCAAGAAAGGTGAACAGAAAATATTACTTACAAGAAAATGCATTCATGAATTATTCCAAGATTATCATTTTCCCAAGACAATATATTTCAGTGTTATTCCAAGATTATCATTTTCCCAAGACAATATATTTCAATGTTATTCCAAGATTATATTTTTCCCAAGACAATATATTACCGAATTATTCCAAGAATATCATTTTCCAAAGACAATAGTTCATACAGATTTCATGATGAGTTTAGAATCCAATTTCTAAAGATTTAACACACATGACTTGCATAAATTGTAACCTGTATGTGATTAAACTGTATGTATGTGTAAGTAGTCAACATTCAACATTTTATTCAATATGTACAAAATAATTTCAAGTATACTTCAAATATAAACTCTGAAACACAATCATGACAATTATCTGGTGTTCCTATGCAGTGAAGATTAAGGTCACACTAAATAAAAGATACGTGGCAAAACAACCCAAGTGGCAGCTTCAAATGATGTCACAATTTCCATGTCTGTCTTAATTGAAACTAAATGAAGGGTTTGCTGGTACTGCAATATTCACATAGTTGTACACAACTTAAAAATTTTATGCCAAAGTTATGAGGACAGATACGAAATATTCATGGAAATGTAAAATGTATATACATCTTTATTTAGTTCTTTGATAAGCAGGAGTATATATCAGTTCGAATTTCCTAATCTTGGACCGGGGTGTTGTCATTTCGAAAAGAAATGCATAGGGGGTAGGGTCCCTCGAATCTCGCCGTTTATTTTGACTGAGGCAACTATATGGTTCGGGATCGTTAATCATGTAACCTTCCTAATTAGGAGCATACTCAACACGAAGAATGTGTAAAATTGACACATGTCAAGGGTACATATAAACCACGAAACGAAATCGAAACGAAACGAAACGAAATGAATCGAAACAAAACGAAACGAAACGAAATAAATCGAAACGAAACGAAATCGAAACAAAATCGAAATGAAACGAAACGAATCGAAATGTATTTTTGATTATTCTTGAATATAAAAGTTATTGCTTCAAATCTTATATATCAATGACATCAATGATGAAAAAGACATGTAAATATGCATATTACATTTCACATTGGACATCGCACAGAAGATCGGAAGAACAACACGATATACAATCCTTTACCACATGCAGATTATTTTATTTCATAAGTTGATACTTTCAGTGCAGTGTACGATTTGATATCTGCTAAAATAAGGTAATTACATGATTACAGTACTCACAAATTAGGTACTATGTTCAGGATGTAAGAATCCATACATGTATAATATTGCCGTTCATAAATACTAAGAATGAAAGTTTGTGTCAGTAAAATCATTTGCCTTGTCAAAATTTTATTCATCAGCGTATGGCATAGTTTAAAAATATATATGTTGTGCAATGGCCACGAATTAACTATGGAACAAAATAAAATGGTATAGTAGGCCACGATTAAAAAGTAAAAAACACAAAAATATACAAATTTAAAAACATAAAAAATTGAGGAAAAAATTGAAAGAAGGGATGACTGACCAACGTTTCGGCCGTATGGCCTTCCACTAGGGGACTACCGGGCTGAAATACGGAGAAGAAGATGGAAATGACCAGAGAAGGCAGACCTAATTGCATGTCACAGATATTACCTGTGAAAATCGTGCAAAATCTTGAATAAAATCAAAAAACGAAGATAAAAGCATTAGTTTTCTGTACTATGCAAATATTAAATTTCAATACATTAATAATATTATAAAATAGACTGCTTTTTAACATTCATGCCAAAGGGTCGAGCAATTCCAAGAAAATGGATGATTTTTTGTTCAAGAAACTGTCATTGTTTCTCACCTGCACTAGTTTTTATAAGGACAGTTTCATGCATATCCAGTATGCTGTGGCTAGCTCGCCAAAAATGTTCACTTACTGGGCAATTCTTTCCATTGGTGACGCTCTGTTTATGTTCGACAAAGCGATCA
>MJUU01033377.1:0-21285 GCA_002080025.1 Modiolus philippinarum | reverse complement strand
CCAACCAATCAAATCTGAAATCTTATGACGGTACTGTCAATCAATTATTCTACAAACACACTCTTCATCGCCTGCTTGTCAATCAATGAACAACAATGTGTAAAGTGTGTTTCTTTTACCGCAGGCTGCCTTACAGGACGTCGACTTGGGGTGTAAAATACATCTCTTTGAAATGTAACTTTTTCCACTCGCTTGACCGTTGCAATATCTCACGTTGGTATATACTAGCAGACCAGTGCGATTATTGGTATCTTTTGTCATTGGTCTATATGGCTGTAATCTTTCATACCAGAGAATCTAATGCGTTTCCATAGTTGTAAAACTCGTTACTCCATTTTATATGAAATGCAAATACTAGGTGATTACAAGTTACAATCTGTGGTCTTGTGTAGTTTTATTGGCCAAAGATAGACTTTCCCGACCAAAAAAAAGTTTGCTTCGATGTCCTACTATAAGGTTCCTATCAAGGATGTCATTCTTTTTGGTGACATAAAACTTATGTGAAAAGAATGTTTTAGTTCAAAATAAACTTTATAACTACATATCAATTTATCTATGGCCGTTTTTTTTCAAAATAAAATGCAAAATTTTAAAGTCGGAAACTGATCATACAGTCTGCATCTATACCTTTTTTTCAAATCTTTGTACATATAGTGGTATTGACTTTTCAAGCATTTGAAAAATTCAGGACCTAGAACACATAATCTTAATTAACTAAAACTTTACCCAAATATCAATAAAAACCATAAAGAACATGTTTTTATTTAGTTTCACAATTTCATTTTGATTTCGTTTCGATCAGGTTTCGTTTCTATTTCGTTTCGTTTCGATTTATTTCGTTTCGTTTGATTTCGTTTCATTTCGTTTGATTTCGTTTCGTTTCGATTCATTTCGTTTTCGTTTCGATTTCGTTTCGCGGTTTATATGTACCCCACATAACTAGCTTATGAACAACTAAAACGTAAAAATTACCTGTATTGTGTGCTTTTCTTGGCCTTGAAAATGTGCTGATCCTCTTGTTTGTAAATAAACCCACGCAAAATAAATTTCACGTATTGCTGCGCACAGAGAAGTTTGAACTATATTCTTTGAAAATGTCTTTTTAACAGCTTTAAACGTTAAGACATCGATCGATTACGAGTTGTTATTCTTAACTTTGAATCAAAGTGTGGATAGATAAATGAGTTGGTAACACAGTTAATCTGAACTAATTTGTTTACGGAGGTACTACGGTCAATGCGCGATCTTAACCGGAAGTTCAGATTGAGCTTACCGGAAGTTAAGATTTAGTTGATATACAAATAATTATTGATGTGATTATTAATGGGATTAAAATCGAAATAAAAGGAAGCATAATTGTAAAAAATATCGATCATTAATTAGCACAAACGCATTGAAAATAATCAGATTTATTTCAATATACAATATATATTGATTTGTTGATCTCCGTGGAAACGTGATCAAAACAAACACAAAAACAGAACGAAGTATTTCATTGTCACTTAATTTGTCAATGGCAGTCACTTTTTAACTCCGTAGTGATGACTCGTTACACCAATAGGAAATACAATTACATAATAAAATTTTAATGTCAGTTAATAACCGGTATCTTTTTCTACCCGTAGTGATTTCGCCTCTCGGCGGGCGTTAAAAATTAGAGTTTATACGCGAGTTTATAGTTCCTGGTAGTCAAGGTGTAGTTAAGTAAACAAACAATATGGCTTAAAGCCAATCACAACTTACTGTTCGCAAAACAGTAAAAAAATATACCATGTTTTTACAACAGAGGACTGATTTTTCAAACTGAACCGAACAAATTTCTTTCGGTCATGTCCGACAAATATGACCGTTTCCGGAGCTTTGGACCAATCGGATGCGTTTGCATTGGGTACAAACACAAACCAAAAAAAAAAAAAGAATTGCCATGAACCCCAAAAAATTTTTCCGGTCGCTGGCATTTTTTACGGTCGGGCGGCTAACGCCCAACAAACATATTTTTCATTATGGCCTTATATGGGGCACAATACCGGTAATACCGGTATTATATATTTTCACAATACTAGTTGCACCAGTATTGTGTTGTTCACAATACTGGTATTACCAGTATTGTAAAACTTACAATACTGGTATTAACAGTATTTTATTGTGAACAAAACAGGTAAAACTAGTAATGTTACTGTTTACAATTCTCTTATTTTAAGTACATGTATATTGTGGGTGACAATACTGGTCAATCAATGGTGCAAATCATTTTTGGAAGGGTTACAAGAAGAATAAAATTGTTTCATGCAGGCATATTTTCTTGTCATTTCGTAATCGAATTAAGCAGGTCCTTTCGTCATTTTGGGAATCTAAATAAGTAGTGTAATTATATAGTTTTGCTTGATTTTGAAAAAAAAAGCCCATAACACAGTATCCAAAATCCAAAATAAACCAGTGTCTACAATACCAGAAATACAAATGTACCAGTATTTTCCAGTATCTGCGATACTGGTTGTACCAGTATTTTCCAGAATCTTCCAGTATCTGCAATACTAGTTGTACTAGTATTTTCCAGTATCTGCAATACTAGTGATACTAGTATTTTCCAGTATCTGCAATACTAGTTGTACCAGTATTTCCCAGTATCTGCAATACTGGTTAACCAGTATTTTCCAGTATCTTCCAGGATAGGTGATTTGCCAATTACCAACTTTGGTTCCGTTCTTTAAAATTTTGACTCAATCAATGTCACGTGACACCGGACAGGTTGTCACATTTACCGAAGAAACCCTTATAAATCAGCATTCTGGTATATGAAATCTATTGGGATATAAAGCATATCAAACAGGCACATAAAAGGTCAAATTATTTTGATAAAGTTCACCAAAGTCGAAGTTTGGAATCCTTACAGGTCAAGAGAAAATAATTTTTACATTTTGGTTAGTTTACGTTGGAAACTAACCGTGTTTGTCTGGTCTAGAGTTGCTTCCCTTTGTCCAAGTTTGTAAAACGCGAGGTCAAATTCGGGAATTCCGTTTGAATTGGCAAATGGTCTATTGTACAATACTGGTACACATATAGTATACTAGTATTGTGCAATACTGGTAGTACTAGTATTGTGCAATACTGGTAGTACTGGTATTGTGTTCATATTCTTCACTTTATCCCTGTTTTGCTGTGTTTCTAATTTTGGACTCTGAAATTTTTCCTTACATTTCATTGACCTACGTATACTTTTTTCCCCAAGGACTATACATAGTCCCTATTTTTTATGAAAATGTCAGTCCCTCCCTTAAAGGGAGGTACCAATTTTTTGTGGGCGTAACTTCGTATAATTTCTTCGCTCGCTTTTAAGGTAGCACCTTCCTCATATTATCTGAACGACAACAGGACAAGTGCGGGTGTTTAAAACTCACGTCTAAGAGGATTTGAAGGTGTCTTTTTGTAGAAGGATCGATTGGAAGACAATGAATTCGTCGAACAAAAGTTGACTGTCTGCTTGCGAACGCATTTTGCTTGTTTCTTTAGCAAAAAACAAGCACCCCTCTTTGCTGTACTTGCTACATGTTTGGAAAACATTCTAACCGGAAACGCAATATATATTGTAGTATTAAACCACTGACGGAAAAGAAACGACCATTCCGTAGAATCGGTACAAAAATTTAAAAAATGGGGGTTCAGCTTCAGTTTCCGGAAGAATTTGATATCATTTGGTTTTATCTTAAACAGAATACTCTTTATAAGTCTTGTCTTACTATTATTTAAGGTAGTAGATCCGGGGTAATCCAAAAATTTTCCACACATTCAATTTTCTTTAAATTCACAGCATGAAATAATTATGCGCTAATATACAGAGACGTACAAAAAGTATTCGGTCACTCTCTTTTTTCATTATATATTCTATGTAAAATCACATTTTTTCAAAAAAAAAATACTATGAAGCCATTTCTTATCCGACTTCTTTAAAATTTGCACCATAAAAAAGAGAATTAAATAAATTTTCATTGTTTATTTGAATATAATTTTCTAAATTGTCATTTCAGAGAACGGATGATTTAAACACAAAGTAAAAATATGACGTCATATTTTTGTTGTCCAGGGAAATTCTGGCATTAAATAATGAAGTCCATATATGTGGGTTCACTATTGGAGTGACTCTTATTTCAGTGATAATATAGGTATATAAAGATGACCCATGTATGAGGTACAAAAGGTCCTCTCATCAAATACAGTACTAGGTATTACATATTTCACTAAGTACAACAAATGTAGTAGGTTACATTCTGGTAGTGGTAGGTACAATACATCAATCTAAATGAGAATCAAGATGTCCACCAAAGTATTTGAGTAAGAAAACAATATGGAGTCAAAACATAGCTGTTGACAATTCAAAATCTTTGTCAAATCTGAGGACAAAGAAATATTCCCTCCAAAGTATGACCAAATATGAAAATGACCAATAAAAGAAAAGTAACTAGATTGTTCAATTAAGAGATAGGTAAAATACAGAGAGTAAACAAATAAACAATAATGAATATTGATGAGCCAATGAACCATGACAAATCTACTCTGGACATATATTCACTGAAGCATGGAATTTAAATCCACAACTAAATGATAACATGTAAAATTAAATAGTTTATTGAAAATAAAAATATGTTTTCAAAAAATAATATAAATACAGTCAATATAAAATACACAAAATATCCACACTACCATATACTCCCCGGCCTAGGAAAAATGACGTCCTCGTCATTTATCAGCATGGGTAGGTGCTCGTAGAATGTCAAGGATGGTACGTGCAGCTTCGCTTTTCATACTCTGTTCCTTGAATAGGTCTGTTTCAGTCAATCCAGCTATGTATTCTGCCTTCTTCAACCACTCACTCTTTTCTATTGCAGACTTGGATATAACATAATCACCAGAGGTATACCAGTTTGGTGGTCTGCGATTCCTTGATGATCTTCTGACAGGTTCTTCTTCCTCGGATTCCTCAAGTGAAATTTCTGCCTCAGGTGTTATGTTGTCCTGTTGACTTTCACTTTCTTCCTCATTAGTTGTTGGAGAGCTCTCTCGATGTTCAACTAATTCCTCCTGTTCATCATCAGAAACAGTATGGGCGTCCCCATTCGGAATAGTTGATTCTTCAGCCTCACTGGTGTTATCATCTGGCTGTTCATCATTACCACTTAGATCTGGGTTTTCAGTGTTGGTAATATCACTGTCCATAAATCTATTCTGGTAACTATATTGTTCTTGTTCTTCTTCAGATGAACTTTCATCAGATTTTTCCTGTCTTTGTCGTGAGTGTCTTGATGTTTTGGTGGCATTGTCTTTCGGCTTTGGTTGTTCTCTGTCATGTATGTAGTCTATTGGAAGGAGGAGGTTCCGATGAAGGGTACGTCTCCGTCCTGTCCCATCTTCTCTTTTAACTACAAATACTGAAATGTCTTCATTTTCCCGGTTGATCACGATATAAGGTTGTTCTTCCCACTTGTCTGCTATCTTATGGGTACCATCAGACGCAACGATCTTCACTAACACTTTATCTCCTATGTTGATGGCTGATCCACGAGCTGTGCGGTCATAGGTTTCTTTTTGTTTCTCTCTGGATCTGGAAGCAGCTTCCTCTGCAAGTTCATAGGCTTTGGCTAGTCGGCCTTTCAACTCTTTAGCATAAGATGTTGACAGATGTAGATCCTCTTCTCTTAAACCAAGCTACATCAATAGGGAGTCGAGGAATCCGTCCAAACATAAGTGCATGAGGCGACTGTCCTGTAGATTCATGCCTGGTGCAATTATAAGCATGCACTAGAAGAGCGACATATTGCTTCCAGTTGGCCTTTTGATGGTTCTCTAATGATCCTAACATGTCTAATAGTGTCCTGTTAAATCTTTCTGTCATTCCATTTCCTTGTGGGTGGTAACTTGTGGTTCTTGATTTCTTGATTTTTAGTAGTTTGCAAAGCTCCTTGATGATTTTTCCTTCAAAATTTGCCCCTTGGTCCGAATGAAGTCTTTGTGGAATCCCGTAGTGTACTATAAAGTTGTTGAATATTGCTTCTGCTGTTATTTTAGCTGTTTGATTACGGGTTGGAATAGCCTGGGCATATCTTGTATAATGATCTGTAATAAAGAGGATGTTGTTGTATCCGCCCTTTGATGTTTCCAAAGATAAGTAATCTACTGCCACAAGTTCCATTGGTGATGTTGTTTTAATGTTGACAAGTGGTGCTCTCTGATTGGTACTGGCTTTCCTCCTTATGCAACGGCCAGATTTCTTAATCCAGTTTTCTATGTACTCGTACATTCCTGGCCAAAAGAATCTGTCCTTTATCAGAGAGATGGTACGATCTGTTCCAGGATGTCCCATATCAGAATGTATTGCTTCTAGAACTGTTTCTTTGTGTGCAGAGGGTAAAACTAATTGGTTTTTAGTTTGTCCATCTATTGTAGTCTCTCTGTACAGTATGTTATTTTCCATCTTCAGCTTCTTGAATTGTCTTGTCAATGGATTAGGTCCTATTTCTTCAATCCTTGGTTTTCTACACTGTTGTACAAATTTGATAATGGATGAGATGTTGGAATCCATTCGCTGAGCTTTTTCCCAATCTATAATATTTCCAAGGTTAGTCCCTCTGTTTTCTGTGTCTTCTATTATCAGGTCTTGGGATATACTTATTGTCTCTACATATGCGTCAGTGGGTGTTGTTGCTTTTCGGCATATGGCTTTGATCGATTCAGCTGGTATGTTGCATCTGTCGGTTGAGTTGTTCTCTGGAAGACGGCTAAGAGCATCTGCATCCGTGTTCAACTTACCTGGATGTACTTTATGGTAAAGTCGTATACTAATAATGCTGCCAGCCAACGATGTCCTGCTGCGTCCAATTTAGCGGTTGTCAAAATGTATGTTAGCGGATTGTTGTCGGTAAAAATGGTGAATTTGGTTCCATACAGGTAATCTTTGAATTTGTCTGAAATCGCCCATTTCAATGCTAAAAATTCCTTCTTGTGTGTGGAGTAGTTCTGTTCTGATTTAGTAAGGCTGCGGCTTGCATAACTGATAACTCTTTTATGGCCATCTTGCTCTTGATACAACACTGCACCAATTGCTTGATCTGATGCGTCAGTATGAAGTTCATATGGTTTGGAACTGTCAGCATATGCCAGTATAGGAGCTGATACCAATTTCTCCTTAAGTGTCTCAAATGCCTGATCTTGCTTAGGACCCCATTCAAAATTCTTTTTCGTCTTCGTCTTGTTCTTTTGACCCTTCTTTCTAGGTGTAGGCATTAATTCTGTTAGTGGTTTGGCTATCTTACTGAATTGGTGAATGAATCTTCTGTAATAGCCTACTAGTCCTAAGAATCTCCTGATGTCTTCTGGTGTTGATGGCTTAGGCCAAGATGTTACTACATCAGTCTTGGTTTTGTCGATCTCGATTCCTTCTTCTGACACTATGTGGCCTACGTACTTTACTTTTCTTTTGAAAAATTCACATTTTCCTGGCGCCAACTTCAAATTTGCTTCCCTAATTCTGTTAAATACTAATCGGATGTTTTTGAGGTGTTCTTCATATGATTTTCCAAAAATTATGATGTCGTCAATAAAAATGCAGCAAATTTTTAAATTGTAGTCTCCCAGTATTTCTTCCTTTAGTCTTTGGTATGTTGCCGGTGAATTTGTCAAGCCAAAAGGTAATCTGTTGTATTCCCAAAATCCTAAAGGTCCACATGTGGAAGCGGTTCTTTCTTTATGCTCTTCTCTTATTCCAACCTGATGATATCCAGCTTTCATATCCACTACCGAAAAGAATTTACTTCCAGATAGACAATCTAATAACTCCTCTATTCTTGGTAGGGCATAACTGTCTTAATTCTTAGGTTAAGTTGACGAAAGTCGATGCATAGTCTCAGAGATCCATCCTTTTTCTTGCAAAGTACCAAGTTGGATGCATATGGAGAATGCGATGGACGAATGATGTTACTGTTTACCAAATGTCGTAGATGAGATCTTACTTCATCATACATCGCTGGTGGGATCCTGCGGTATCTTTGCTTAAAGGGCCTTTCATTTTCATCCACTAAATCAATCCTATGTTCCACCCTATCTGTATAACCAATGTCTTCATCTCCAGTTGAGAAAATGTCCGTGAAGGAGTTGATTAAATCTTTCCCTTGTTGGAACTGTTCATCAGTAAGGTCACTTTGAACTATATCTTTAACTCTCTCAGTTGCTAAGGTGGTATCTGGTGTAGTAGTGTTTGGTAAATCCTTGATGGTTACAGGTTGTAATTCACATACTATGGCTCTTGGTGGAATAGTGATGGTACTGGATGTAACGTTGTAAACTTTAAACTTCATTACTTGATTCTGGTTGTAATTATACTGATGAACTGTTGGCTCAATGTCCAAATCTTGAATGTGGTGATCTGATGTTGAAGTTGATTGAAGTATGCACAGCGTTGTCTTAAATGGAATTTCCTTCGTACAATATCCTTCGATGACTTTCTCTGTGTTGGGTGGTATGATGATGTTTTTCAATATAGCTGATCTTAACAAGGCTAGTCGATTGTTCTGTTTAATCAGTTGTTTGTCCTGTAATGCTATAGTCCTTAATGTCATGTACCATGGGGTAGTTAACTGGGCTGTCTGTAAATATCTGTCCCCATATTCATCTTTAATATCCTGCATCAAGGTTTCAAGTATGTTGGTTCCCAATAAAAGTGGTACTGTCCTGTAGGAGGTGACCATACTGACCACATCTATGGCATTGGGGCGCTTGGTTATCATACTCTTGTTGGTACTGTTGTTGATGTTGCCCTTGTTGTCCTTGTGGCTTAGGTTGTTGGTAGGATTGTTGAGGAAATGTAGGCTGAGACGGTTGTCTGTTGTTCCAGTTACTAAATCGTGGCTGGTATGGTGGACGGTTATAAGAATTTCCTGTATATCTTGGAGCTGGTTGAGTCTGTCTGTTACTCCAATTTGTTGGAGGTCTACTTCTTCCTCCTGGTTGACCTCGACCAAAGCCTCGACCAGTATACTGACTTCTGTTGTACTGTGGTTGTTGGTAGCTTGGTGTTACTTTGCGTTCCAAAGTCGACATCTTCTGTGTGAGCTGGTTAATCATTCCTACCACCTTGTCATACTTCTTATCTTCACTAACCACAGCAGATTTTGATTGTCCTTGTTTGGTCTTGTACTTGTCAGATTCCTTAGATGCTGTATGATCTCTTTCTATCTGTCTCAGTGCCACTCTTAAGCTGTCAAAATCTGCAATGGTATCATACTTGTGGCTACTAATCTCCTTCAGGTCTTGTCTTAATCCGGTCCCCACGTTTGGCGCCATCTGTTGTCCAGGGAAATTCTGGCATTAAATAATGAAGTCCATATATGTGGGTTCACTATTGGAGTGACTTTTATTTCAGTGATAACATAGGTATATAAAGATGACCCATGTATGAGGTACAAAAGGTCCTCTCATCAAATACAGTACTAGGTATTACATATTTCACTAAGTACAACAAATGTAGTAGGTTACATTCTGGTAGTGGTAGGTACAATACATCAATCTAAATGAGAATCAAGATGTCCACCAAAGTATTTGAGTAAGAAAACAATATGGAGTCAAAACATAGCTGTTGACAATTCAAAATCTTTGTCAAATCTGAGGACAAAGAAATATTCCCTCCAAAGTATGACCAAATATGAAAACGACCAATAAAAGAAAAGTAACTAGATTGTTCATATAAGAGATAGGTAAAATACAGAGAGTAAACAAATAAACAATAATGAATATTGATGAGCCAATGAACCATGACAAATCTACTCTGGACATATATTCACTGAAGCATGGAATTTAAATCCACAACTAAATGATAACATGTAAATTCCAAATCAATCATTAAATAGTTTATTGAAAATAAAAATATGTTTTCAAAAAATAATATAAATACAGTCAATATAAAATGCACAAAATATCCACACTACCACATTTTTACTTGCACAAAGAAGGATTTTCCACAACAAAAATTTTACTTTCTGTTTCTGACTGAAGCTTTAAGACTCCAACTTATAAAATTAATTTAAAATTATCCATATAAACTACACGAAATTATCTAATTATCTAATTAACAGTGAAAACTATATTAAAATTGGATAAAAAATGGCTTCACAATAATTTTTTGAAAAAATGTCGTTTTATATGAAATATATAGTGAAAAAACTTAGTGACCGAATACTTTTTTTTACGTCTCTGTACTTCAAGAAAAAAAAATTGAAAAGTTTCACCGTATTTTTTATATACAGCTCATAGAAATACCCCTGTCTAAGGGGTCTTTAATTCTGCTAAGAAATCACCATAAGGTGTATGATGAATTGTACCGGGGAATTGTATTTTAGAAAGAAACAGCGTAAATTAGTCCTAAATTGCTAAACTGCTTCTTAGAAACTTGTTGAGCTAAATACCATAAATCACCACAAGGTGTATACTAATGAACTGTATTTTAGAAAGAACAGCGTAAATTAGTCCTAAATTGCTAAACTGCTTCTTAGAAACTTGTTGAGCTAAATACCAGATAATAACAAGAGCTGTCGCCGAATGGCAGCCAAATATACCCCCCGCTCATTGAACCCTGAATCGATATGGTAAGTGCAAAATAAAGTAGGTGTGGACACAGTACAAGTGTGGACACAATACAAGTATGGACACAATGATATAGTCTTCAAGAAAGAACTTTTCACAAGGGTTCCAATGAAAACACTCTGTCTAAAGCAGACAAATATAAAATTCACCCTTTTTTCAGCCTATTTGACATTTTACACATCTACATATAGTGTTCTTCCTTTGTGTAAAGTTTCATCAAAATCCTTCAAGTGGATTAAGAGGAGTTATACGCACAAGGTAACCCATACATAGGGAATCAATGAAAACTGAAAGTCGAATTATCTCCCCTTCCTGGTTTCTGACAATCATTATATTCACTCATGCACATCTCCATATAGTGTTCTTACTTTGTGTAAAGTTTCATTAAATTCCTTCAAGTGGTTTAAGAGGAGTTGCACTTACGAGGTAACCGATACACGGGGAATCAACGAACAGTCAAAAGTCGTATTATCTCCCCTACCTGGTTTGGGACAATAATTATATTCCTACATGCACATTTCCATATAGTGTCCTTCCTTTGTGTAACGTTTCATCAAAATCCTTCCAGTGCTTTAAGAGGAGTTGCACTTACGAGGTAACCCATACATAGGGAATCAACGAAAAGTCAAAGTCGAATTATCTCCTTTTCCTGGTTTCGGACAATAATTAAATTCCTGTATGCACATCTCCATATATATATATATATATGGGGAATCAATGAAAAGTCAAAGTCCAATATCCTCCCCTCTCTGGTTTTGGACAATAATTATATTCCTTCATGCACATCTCCATATAGTGTCCTTCCTTTGTGTAAAGTTTCATCAAAATCCTTCAAGTGGTTTAAGAGCAGTTGCGCTTACGAGAAGTGTGGACAGACGGACAGACAGACAGACAGGGTGATTCCTATATACTCCCCCAAAACTTTGTTTGCGGGGGGTATAAATATCATAAGCCCGCATTAAGTGTTGATTTGCAGTAACAAAGAAATTGCATTGTCTAAACAATGCTGAAAATAGAGCTTTGTTCAATTTCTTCTAAATGAAAATCCTATGATTCAATTTTCATCAAAAACTAAGAAATTAAAGATTCTCCATACATATGACTTATGTCAAAATTTCAGAAAAATTCACCGTACCATTTTTTTCACAATTTTAGGAAAACTGCATCAAGAGGCATAAATTTCCTCAATAATGAACGGCAAGTTGAAAGAATAACGCCCCTTGTCAAATATCTGACTTTCATTTCATTTTAATATTTTTAAGATTCCTTTCAAAACCTGGTAATTTCAATGCAGGCATTATGAAGTGATTTATGAAAAGGGTGTCTATTCACGATGAAATTGATATTTTATTTCTATTTATGAGAAAATATTATAAATCTTGCATTTTATTCATACCAATTGCAACAAGTAATTTTAATATAAAAAGGAATTATCTCCTCTTACCCTTGATCTACTACCTTAAACAGAACAGAATATAAACCAATCATGGTGCCCATTATTGGGCAGTATAATTATTCAATTAATCACAGTAATATTAATAACATAGATAAATAAATAAAAAGAAACAAAAGTTTGATTACAGTGATTTGACTGATTTTTTTGTAAAACAAAAATTTATCATAGAAAAAAAAGAGTACAATATAAAATTCACAACAACATTAATAAACATGTCCATCTGGGAGGCGTTGAAGCACGCACAACGAAATATGCCGCTGTCATGTGCTATTTGTTCCTTCATAATATTTGTTTACAAGAATGAATTATTATAGAATATTTGTTCCAAAGAAACAATTATAGTATTTGTTCTTAACGGAATAAATGTTATATAATAATTGTTCCAAAAGGAAGAAATATAATGACAATGTTCATAATATTTGTTCCAAAGGAACTTTTGTTATGCGGAACAAATATACGTTAACACCGCAGCTTAAATTGCTGTAGCTATTTTGTTTTAAATAAGACCATAATAAAACATATATGTATCATTTTCTAATTTTTTTCCGCTACTCTTGCTATATTTACCGAAATAATCTAAGTTCAAATAAAAATATTTTCCATAGACATGACAGACCTCAATGTTAATTTCAGTCAAATTTTAAAGAAATTCGATGTGGGAGTGGTTGGCAAACCAACAACCCAATGAAAAGACACCAAATGGATTGCCGATGGATTACTTATTTGCATATAGGGTGCTTGTTTGTTGTTTATTCAGATGGCCAATGAACAAACAGAATTTAAATTTGTTTACTTATTTACATAAAAAAAATAATTAGATAAATCTTAGAATAAAATTTGCAGAACCAATATCCACTTACCATTTACTTTTATTAGAATAAATTTGTTTACAGGTAAAAAGTTTTTGTTGACACTTTGTCAAGTAATTACATAATTAATATTTTGCTGCGCAATCGAGATTAACTCCCGACCTACGTGTTTTGGACCCCAGGGCATTATAACAATAAATACAGGTGTTCAGATAACCAGGTATACTCCCTCTATTTTCGACTCAAATAACATAAAAGGGTAATGGAAAACTTTTTAACCCTTTGTGGTAGAATTATGATAATGCATGGCATGAAGCACAGGGGCCGGTAACATACGATATTGATAGACCGGGTCCCATAGATATGTATAAGAAGGAGCTATACATATCTATGGGACCCAGTCTATCAATATCGTATGTTACCGGCCCCTGTGGCATGAAGCGGCAAAAATTTAGCTTTCCATTGGTGTATGGCATGTCATCCTTTAACATTTACTTAAACAAGAAAATTATGGACGCAAGCGTCAAATTATAAACCGCCTAATATCAAAATTTCAAAAATGTTGCATTTTTCATGGGAGTTTGCAATATTTAGATTGTGAAGCAATTGTGTACAAAATGGATATGTATGTTCTTAAGTGAGAGCAGATCACAAAACATAAAAGCTGACAGTGTCAATGCCTGTGAATGATTGAAAAGCAAGTCCTATGTGACATTTGTAGCAGCAAATTCGTGCTCTCCAACGCGTATATGATTATGAATAAATTCGCGGAAATGTGTGGAACGAATTCACGCTATAAATTAAAGACCCGTTAAGCGATAAAAAAAAATCACTTTGTTTTGATAATCTACGTGTATTTATTGTAACTGTGTTTGTAACAATATGGATCGATGAAAGTTCCTTGTTATATAATTAAAATATTTGACTTTTAAATATTTTAATGATCCAGGGCGGATATTTTTTTATTAGTATTTATTTCTACAGATAAACATTCACAAGTTGTTTAGATTCACAAGTACATGCAATTCAATTACTTCAGGCTAAATGTACATTATTTGTATGGTCAGTTATTAAATTTAAGACATTTAGGGTTATGTTGACAAGATAACTGAAATATTAACTCGATTGACCTTCTACTGGCTGGGTTAAAAATCTATTAATGTCACTTAATGTTCAAGGAGCGCCCTGGATTATTATGATTTATGTTTAACAATGTTTATACATATAGTATAAATATTCACTTGTACAATCAATTGTTATGTTTGGACTGGACAATTAAAGATCAGTATTACAGCACGATGTTGAGTCTTCATAGTGCCACATGTTTACACTGTATATATTATCGATTCAATTATATTTTGAATCGATAATAAAGTTGGAATTAAACTTTATTACAAATTGCAACATGGTGACTACATTAAAGGAGTTTATTATTTCAAGCATGCCTTTTCAAATCCTTCAAGGCATCCAATTAAAAATCGATTCTAAATTTGCTCCAAAACATTCATGTATCTATAACAACCATTTTTTTTAACTGAAAACTTCAGGTATATGATGATGAAAGACATTAAAACTGATTTTAAAAAAAATTGAAAGTTTGAAACATCAAAATCATAATTTTTTGAGACTTGTAATTTTTTTTACATGTTCCATCAACTATATATTTATTCCGCGGTAAATCATGTCATTCGTACAAAACGGACCGCCTCGTGGCGGCCCGTAATAAATTTTCAGAAAAGTCGCGGCAAATTTCGTTGTGGGTACTTTAGTGTATTTTCCTAGTTAAACTCACCAAATCAAGCAATATAAGATGATTGAAACTTACAAAATTACATCGGGTATTTATGACTCAGCATTACCACCATTAATGGAAACTGTTACTAGTGGAAGAACAAGAGGACATAGTAAAAAGGTATTTCAGAATAAACCAAGGAAAGACCTTAGGAAATATTTTTTCACCAACAGAATTATTAGCACTTGGAACAACTTACCAGAAAATGTGATCAGTGCTAAGAATGTCCAAATATTCGAACATAGACTTGACAAAGACCAAAATTTATACTATAACTACGAAGGAAACCTGGAAACCGGAAAAGTCTATGAAATTAACGAGGCAGTTCGATCCACAACAATAGTAAGTATTGTTCAACAATAGCAAGATCGACCTCACTATTGTACCGGAAGATTATGCAATGTTATGATTAACTGCGCATGTCTTGTCAAACAAGAGTAATAGTCCACTCGACTCTTGTCGAACTATAGTTAAAGTGTGACGTCACAGACTGATCTTTCGATGGATTTCATTGGGCACTCCTTATTCTGATCCGGATTTCCCTCGTATGGACCAAAACAATAGTTGTTGATCGAACTGCCTCAACGAAACTGAGGAACTGAACATGTGACTGCCAGCCAGCGTTCAGAAGAGGATCTGTAAGTATCTGTAAGTAAGATATTAAACGTCTATAGAAACCCCACCGGATATTAATTTTTCTTCAGCCTGAGGGGTGTTAATTTAAATGACTATAATCTTAAACAGAGTATATTTTTTGTATTTTCTGTCTGAAACAGGAAGTATTTTCTCATTTTTTTTCTGTCTTAAACAGGGTCCGGTTTTATAGGGCTATCTGCAGAGTATTACCAAAATTATTGGCGAGTATAGCCCCCCGGTTTTATCCCTTTAAAAAAGTTAACGTTGTATTTTAAAAAGCATATTTTTTTGCCCATGGACCCCCTTAGTAGTTAGGTAATGACAATTCTGCCTCAGGACCATTTTCCATGCAGAAATCCTGCATAAGACCCCAAATTTGTGACACCGGTATGCAAATGGGTCTTGAGCGAGTCGGGGATGCTGAAAAGTGCTGGGACGCAAGGCACCTGGGCCGACGCATCAAAACAGATTTAAAAATTTGGAAATCTAATAAATCATGAATTTCAAATCTTCTCAAAAGACGGACCAGCACGTCCGATTGCTGGGTGCAGGGCGGGAAGAAGGCGACGAGGAGGTGAGAAAGAGGGCACAGGCTCAAAGGGAGGCCAGACGCGAGCCGACACTGAGGTGGCGCGATCTGCCTTGGGAAATTCCAAGTGGTAGGGGTTAAGGAGACGAAAAGTCAGTATGGGGAGGGGATGATTCTGATGTTGGAGAGGAAAGGGTAGAGACCAAGGTGTGGGCGTGCAGCAGGATGATCCGAGAAATGCAGCGAATACCGCGGAAAAAGTGGCACCTGCTCAAGATCGATAACTATGGGATGAAGAATTCAAAGAAGAGCGGGCATTACTACTTCGACTTTGAGAGTAGACTTTAAGGGGAGCGTGGGAGAATCCTTTTCTGATGGGAAAACCCATCGGAAAAGATATTTGAGGGTTGAGATCAGCGAGGGCATTGGGAATGATTGGCTAGATCTTCGCTGAAAGGGGGCGAGGGCTGGCTTTCCATCGTAGTAATTCTTTAGGCAGACGACAGGGGCACCATCTTCACCTGGGAGCTGAGACTGATAGGATCTGGCCAAGCGGAGAGTATCACGGTTCTTCTTCCTCTTCTTGGCGATTCGCTTGGCAATCAGCGAGAGCACTAGTATGGTCGTAGCACTCAGACAGGGGAGGGACGCCGCTGCACCAACTCCGGTCAAATCAGACCCTATGGTGCAGCTGGTAAGCAGTAGACTGCTGATGGGGACCGCAGCAAGGACAATGGAGACCACCTTATCCAGTCGCTTGTGGATGCAAAGCATGCAGGCATATTTCTGGACCTCGAACTCCAGGAAATTCTCGAGTCTGGCATCTACTTCGTCGGTCATTTATCTAGGGTCCTAGAGAAGCATGCCTTCAGATATAAGCCGTCACTCTGGACGATCTCCGGCAGTCGGGCTGGGGAGAGCTATAAGTCCTTCCCGTGAGGCTTCACGCAGCAGACCTGACCACCCTCCATGAGGTATAATCCAGACCCAAATGCTTTATTGACGGCAAAGCCACCTAGACCGCTCAAGGCTCCCACTCCTAAGGCTGGGAGAACAGTCTTTGCTACCACGGGGAGGGCTCTCATCGCCAGGCCGGCGAGCATGGGGAGGAATCCACCCTTTTTCTGCATATTCTGCTTCTGCTGGATGGTGCTCATCTCAAAGATCATTCATCCTTCACCGGCCCGCTTGAACTTATTGATCTTCTGGATCTGGATTCATGAGCAGCAACGTATCATTGCCTAAGAGATTCTCATGAGAGAGGCGGGTACTCGCGGGGCATGGATTACGCTTGGCTGCGAGTCTGAGCTTATCCTTCTGGCTTGAGCTCAGGTTCAGACCATACTCGGAATAGTTTGGGATGGATGCTTCCAATATGAAACTGAAAAACTAGAAAAAATCCAATTGGAGGCAGCCAGAATTGTGACCGGTTTGCCAAAGTTTTCTAGCTTAGAATCACTCTATTTTGAAACAGGGTGGGAACCTCTCGTCGAAAGACGAAAACAACGTAAATTGACAACTTTTTATAAAATGCCTAATAAACTTTGCCCCCAGTACCTATCTATGGTTTCCGATGTAAATCAATATACGCTCAGGGATAATGATAATTATGTCACACCAAGATGCAGGTTACGAGTTACCGAAAAGTCTTTCATACCGTCTACTGTAAATCTCTGGAATAATTTAAGCCCGGAAATTCGTAAATCCGGTACCCTGTGTTAAACCAATTATGATCAAAGCACCCGACTATTATAATGAAGGTGACAGAAAATTAAATATACTTCATACCAGACTGAGACATCAATGCAGTTTACTGAATGCCGATCTGGCAAACATCCATGTTATAAACCATTCAAATTGCTCCTGTGGTGTTCCATATGAAGATGCTATTCATTTCCTTATTGAATGGCATCTCTTTCAAAATCAAAGACGTGAACGTAATGGTAAAATTAATGACTTAAACATAGAAATGCACATTTAAACACTTTTATTTGGTAATGATGATGTTGACGATATTAATTCGAAAATTTTCGAATACAATGTATTAGTATGTGAGTACTTTCATTAGACAAACAAAGCGGTTCATATGATGTATGCTAGCTGTATTTATTATTTCATTGTTAAAAATTAAGTTTGTATGTGTATATCTTGTATGCTGCCATACTGTGTGTAATATGACTAAGGAGAGGGCACATATCAATTGGTATCATTGTTGCCCAATCCTTTTGTTTTTCTATGCAATAAAATATTATTAATCTTAATTCGGAATACGTCATTAATTTATATCTCGTGAACATGGAAGCGCATGGTCAAGTGCTCGCCACGGAGATCTATAGACAGACCGTCCTGATCGGTGATATGCGTCACCATGGGGTGGATGGTATTCACGGTCACCGGAAGATAGATCAGATTCTTTTGGTTCTGGACGATCGTCATGCCGTGGGAGACGTTGGGAGAAAAGCTATAGATGACGGGCTTCTGCACGCCGTCGACGTAGCTTCCGCTGGTGATATCGCTATTCACCAGGATGCCATTGGCGTTGATGATATTCACGATGCTCTCACTCTAGAAATATCCATTGGTGGTGGCATCGTAGATATAGGTCTCATCGTTGAATCCTAGGACGGTCCGGATACTATTGGGAACGTCGAAATTTACTTGGTAGTGATCTCGCAGGATGAGGAAGGCTCTCAGAGTCGCTCGGTTGGCACCGATTATGATCTTGGCGCCGTGGCCATTTTGACGCATACACCTCTGGATCTTGGCATTGATACCATCGATATCATAGGATCCGACCTTCAGGGCGATGGAGAACCAACGTGTGCCATCGTCTGGGGAGTAGGAGAAGACGCGATTTCTCTTGTGAATATTGGGAAAGGAGTAGTAGGTTTCCAGATTGACCAGGCCATTTCGTAGCTCTTGGAGGGTTGCAGACGGATGGGTTGATGAAATCACGTGGAGATCCGGCCGACGACCAGGAAGAATCCACGCTTATGGGCCGTATTCTTGACGATCTGGTTAAGCTCGGTCAATTATATATGGCTCAGCAGACGACGCTCATCTTGCGACCGTCTGATTCGAATTGGAGGATGGGATTGGAGATGACCAAGGCGTAGGCTTGGGTATTGGCGGCGACGTTGCGATCGAATTTTGCCTTGATATAGACGTCGATCGTCGAGACATTAAGGCGCTCGCTCTGTTTGGAGACGTCGAATACGAAGAGGGGATGGAGACCAGTAAACTCGGCGGGAATGATGCCTGGATTTCTCACCAGGTGATCCATATTGAAGAATTTCCAGAGGAAATCGGCGGCCTCCTTATAGAGCCTGGATATCTTCTGATTCGAGAAGGAGGCATTATAACCCGCGACGGGATAGTTCCGGGAATTCAAAGTGACGTTGATATTATTTAGGCGGCAATTGTTGAAAATGGCGGGGTTGGCTTCTTGATCGTTATTCTTATTGGTCTGGAAGGCGACGATCACCAATCGAGGTCTTTCGGGACTGCTTCTGGTGGAGAGGCGCCAGGTGATATCATTACTTTCAGGGACGGCGATTGAATCGCACTGCCTCATGCGGAAGCCGATATCTATCTTCACCTGGCTTTTGATGGTCTTACAGAGCCACAGCTTCTGGTCGTCAGAGGGCATCACATGGAGGACGAACCAGGAGAGATTGCTGAGGACGATCTTGCCAGGATCGTTGATATTGGCAGCATCCCGGAAGATGGCGTCATTATCCGATGCGCGGACGAGAGAGCTCATGCTTGAATCCGTAGACCAGCTTTTCGTTGTCCTGGGCAAAACCGAAGATATGCTTCAAAGGGATGATAAATAACAAAATACCGAAGTTACTGTTACTGTTACTCTTAAACGATAAGGATTCCTTATTGGCGGGTTTGGCGATGACGTAGGCCTTGCGTGCGGCAAATCCTAGATTCTCAGAGGCGTCGTCTGCGTAGGTATCCTTGACCCATAGCTGGTTGAGGCCTTGGGACTTGGAGAAATCGTTTGGATACGTGAGAAGGCCCAGCATGGTGGTGGCGACCCCCGGATCGTTCAAGTGCTCGATCGTTTGTCCAGAAAGCTTGTAGCTGATGGATTTGAAGAGGTAGAGTATCGTATTATTGATGAGGGAGATGAGGTTGGCATCGGCAAAGGCCGTCCCATCATTCTTCTGGAGCCTTCCTTCCAACAAGAGGTAGCTCTGGGATGGATGGAGGAAGAGATCCTGTGACTCGATGCTGAGGCGGATCTCGGTGCCGGAGCTTTTTATCTGCGTTCCGGTGATGGGGTGGTATTCGTAGAATTCGTACTCTTGGATGCTTTCGTCGAAGACTAGGTCTTCATGGAGATTAATTATCTCGGCCATTTATTTATGGGTATGCACGCGTGCGATGCCCACCCCTGCGATGAAGTTATGGATTTCCCCTCGTACTTCGATAGGATGGCGGCGGCTTTCGGTGGGAACTTGGACTTGAGCTTGGGCTTGGAAAGGATTTTGCTCACCAGATGATCCACGGCTTTGTTGGCGCCCTTCTCAACTCCCTTGATAGCTGCATTGGTACCGGCGATGGCAGCCTTCTTCCCCAGGGTCTTAGCGGCGGCAGTGAAGACTCGCCCGAGCAAACTATTAATGGTATCGAATATTCCCGTCCCCCAATCGCATATTTGCGGCGATATCCGAGCTTTGTGACTAGCATAGTTTATTTAAGGATATTATGATGAAGGCGCTTATACCTGGCATCATCGATATACTTTCCACTTCGGAGGGCGTCGAGGATGGCTACGATCTCATTGCGGACGCCGGTATTTCCAGTCTTGAAAGACTTGGCGTATAAATCTAAGCGCTCGGTCAGCTGCGTCGGGTCTGATGGAAGGAAGATCACCCCGCTCCCTTTCTTACCCTCATCATAGATATGGGATACGATGGCCTTCCACTTGTAGCTGCGGTTTGACTTGGGGGTCTTGGATAGGGCACTATTTTTCTGGTAGATCGCATAAGTCTTCTTCAGGATGTCGCCGTAAGCTTCCAGATCGTCCATATCGAAATTTTCAGGCCTCTTCACCACCATGAGCTCTAATAGCCCAGGCGTCCCCTTATATCGCTGGCCATTGTCCAGGAGATCGTCGCCGTCGAAAGTGACCGGAGCATTCCCGATGAAACTTCCGCCGTTCTCCGATCTCAGTCCAAAAGTATGATCCGCCTGACTGGTCATACTCATCTGAAGATAGCCCGGGGCCCTAGGATCCTATCTGCAAAGTCTGGAAGGGGAAAGCAGGGATTTGGAGTGGGGCGACAGATTCTTGGTGATTTGCATGGCAGCTTTCTCCTGGGCTTCCACCACGAGCTTGAAGAATCTGCCGTAGTCTCGACTTACCCCCAGCTTCTCCAAGCGATTCTTCAGCTGACTCGCCTTGATATTCTGCTTCGCATCG
>MJUU01033376.1:0-21353 GCA_002080025.1 Modiolus philippinarum | reverse complement strand
AGAAAAAGCATAAGACAAAACGTAATTTTGAAAGAAGGGTCAAAGAAGTATCATTAAATTAATGATTCAAATTTTTCAAGAGATAAAACATTATGATTATAAATTTAAATGCTGTAAATGTACAAATATTTCCCTTTTAGACAAAAACCATATACTATAAAATAACAGAAGATGTCATATGTATTGGGTAAATATAGAAGAATAACTATAAATATATCTGTTCAAAATAATCCAATGTGAACAGCTGTTACGCAATTGGAAAAGCTAAACATTTATATCATATGAGAAATTTACATTTTTACATGAAATAAGTAGTTATACTTAACATTTTCAAGTTATTTATAGCAATTATTTACTTTTAATATATTACAGAACATTACACAAGTCTGAGTTAAAGATGGGAAGGAAAAAAAGTCAAAGATCAACACGATTGCAAGATAAATTAAGAAAGCAGAATTAACGACAAGAGGTAAATTGTCTCAATTTACTTGATGTGAAAAAAAAACATGATAAGGAGGAAATGCAAATTGAAAAATATATTCAAAAACAAATGACATCAACTGCAATAGAACACACTTTTTTGTTGAACTACATATTTTCACCTTTATTCCAGCTTGACTTAAGTATATAATGAATTCAGAATACAAAAAATACCGAAGTTGCATAAAAAACCAGTAAATTTCGTTATGCTGTACACGTGTTTCAAGGAGTTACCTCTCATCAGCGGCATTAAAATCAAATAATATGGAAAGCCATAATCCAAAAGTTGTAATAAAAGAAGCACTCATTACCAAATACATCGAAAAAGGAAACCAAATCCAGTACCAAGGACATCTATCGAATGCTATACACAAAATGAAGCTTCGGTATTTTTAAGGGGTTTGAATTTTGATAAAAACAGTAAATTTCTTTAACACGCAAGGTAAAATTCTCATGTCAGACAAGTCTGACTATCGGGCTGGTTTAAGAAAACAAACTGTGCAAAGACTTTTATTATGGTTATTCTGTCATACTTATAGATTCAGGACTTCATCTTTGTAGTCCTCATAAAATAGGTCCTTATACTGCCAATGTTTGATAGATCATCGTAGTGACAATTGTCATGCAGTCCTATATATTTATTTTGTTGCAAGGTTTGTTTCATGGCCTAAGAAATCTCTATTGTATAAAAAGATATGGATTTAATCCACATGAGACCAACTATCAAGAGTTGTGTGTGAGAACTTACTTTCATTAGATAGCAGACTTTACATTGTCACTATTTTTTAATGTTTTTACTATTTGCATTAAAATGTCTAAATAATGTTTTATATTATCATTGCAGGTGGTAGATTCATTTAAATACTTGCCTGTCAACAATCAATGGCAAAATGATCAGATTCAAAATCTTGGATTACCTGTACCTTATTTGCCATCTACATCAACTCAGTCAAATCAACAAAGTGCATTACCTCTGACAGATCCGACAAAGTGCTATAAAATCAAAGCAGATGGAAATTGTTTCTTTAGTGCTCTGTCATTCATTGCTACTGGGAATCAACAACATCACCATCTATTTGGACGAAAAATATGTGAATTTAAGACAACCCTGATTTTATTGAAACTTATTTGCCACCAGAGTGTAAACAAAAAGTAAGAGACCATTTGAAACATTCTGAAATGGAAATCAATGGAAAATGAGCAACTGAAGTAGAAATCTGTGCAGCAGCTATGTTATTCAGAACAAATTTTGTCTTCTCTAAATGTGGAAAACAATGGAAATGGATTAAATATTCATCCGTACGAACAACATACAATAACGGAATACATATTTATCATATGAATGAAGACCATTTCGATTTAGTTTTTCAAGTAAAAAATTCTAATTTAATGGATGGAATATCAGAGGACAAATGTTATTCCATACAAAGTGGGAATGTGATGAAAAGTACTAGTGAGAAACAAAAATATAAAACTGACGTTAAATTTCAAACTAGAAAGAAGAAATATTCATTGGAACAATATTACAACAAAAAAACATTTAGTCCTAATGTTCTAACATGTTAAAAGGATAGAAAGACAGAGATATAAAAGTGATACTGACTTTGCGAATAAGAAAAGAACAGATGTAAGACAAAGATACAAAAACGAAGAGTCTTACAGACAACAAAAGAAGCATGTAGCTATAATTAGATACTGCTCAAACTCATTATACCAAGCAGCACTTAAGAATATAAGTAAAAGGAGATATCATTCATCTGAAAACTACAGTACGGCTAAAAAAGAATCAGCAAGAAGAAACTACCATGAAAATGAGGAGTTAAGGGAAAAAAAGAAAAGGACTTCTATTGAGAAATACCATGGTAATGAGGAATTTAAAAGAAATGTCAAAGATTTCTCTATCTAGAAATATGATAAAAATGAAGAATTTAGAACAAAAGTAAAACAATTCTCTATCAAGAAATACAGTGACAATAAACACTTTAGAAAGAAAGTCAAAGACACTTTAACTCATAAATATCTTCAAAATGAAAGCTTAAGATAAAAAAAGAAATATTCATCAATAAAAAATATAGAGAAAACCAGGATTTCAGAAAGAAAGTTAAAGATTTCTCAATTGCAAAATACAAATCAAATCAGGATTTCAGAAAAAATGTGAAAGATTTGTCTATCGCAAAATACAGAGAAAACAAGGATTTCCGAGAGAAAGTAAAGAATTATTCAGTGACAAAATATAGATCATTTGACACATTTAGAAACAACCTAAATGTATCAACAATAAAGAAATATCAC
The DNA here is from genome assembly GCA_002080025.1 of Modiolus philippinarum. Taxonomy (NCBI): domain Eukaryota; kingdom Metazoa; phylum Mollusca; class Bivalvia; order Mytilida; family Modiolidae; genus Modiolus; species Modiolus philippinarum. The sequence goes on along the minus strand of MJUU01033376.1, from coordinate 18,581 downwards.
TCTAACCCGTTGTTCAGAGCAAAACTGAAATCAAGACTCAAATTTGTTTATGATCAGTCAGTTGAAATTCAACAAAAGAAAAAAAACTGCGGTAAAAAAGAGAAGACAATCTTTATCAAAAGCTGTGGCAAAATTTAAGAAGAGTATCAATGATATACCATCATATATATGTACTGTATGTATAAGAACATTATATCGATCACAAGTAAAACCATGCAAGAGGAGCAAATATATGTCAGATGGTTGCTGAGTTATGTTTAACAGGAAAGTATGTTCATCAGTGTGAAAAAAGTCCATGCAATTGTAAAGGGACCAGATGTAAAGAATGGATGTGTCATCGACATTTATCAGATAGAAACATGCCACCACAAGCTGACTTTATTACCAATACCAGAAGTGTTTCAAAGATTGAATAGCCTGGAAAAACAATTAGTAGCGCTTAGGATACCGTTCATGAAAATTTTATCCTTGCCGCGTGTCGGACAAAAGGGTACAGTACCAGGAATATTCAACCTGGCAATTTGACTGCAAAAGGATCACTAAGGGATCACAAAAGGATCACAGAAAAAAGATATGATCATTGATCGCAATCCAGGAATGCGATCAATGACCGCATGATCACAAGGTTTCCGATCATTGATCACGGGTGTTGTGATCCTTGATTGCAGGTGTTGTGATCATTGATTGCAGGGATTGTGATCATTGATCGCAATTATTGTGATCAATGATCGCAGGAGATACAGTTAAAGGATCACAGGCGTTGCGATCAAGGATCACAGCAATTGCGATCGAAGATCACAAACCTTGCGATAAAGGATCACAATCCTTGCGATCAAGGATCACAAAGATCGCTAGAGTTGTGCTATCAATGATTGTTTATTAAAAATAGAATTTTTTATGAACGAAATGAAAAATGTAATGTCGTCTCAACTTATATTCATTATGTATGACAACTAATCGTTTATTTTACATGTATTATTCATTTTATAAAACGTTTTGTTGAACAAAAATTGAGAATTGTTCTTCTTTATTATTGCCTTTATTAATTCATTATTTTTTAATTTTTGTTTACTTTTTCATGTTATTTTTTTAATTGATTTATTTATTTATTAATGTAATTTTTTTACTATTATTATTTCTAGATATAAAGCCTTTTACATCTTAATGTTATTTTCCGATTAAAAAATTCTTTGTTTATACTATATTCCAAGAATAATTTATAATGAAAATATTCTACATTTATATATTATGTACTTTACAGTGCCAGGTTACTGATTTTTTTAGATAAGTTTATCTATCATTTATATGCCACTTACTCCTGTTTTGCGAGAAGTTTATTTGCCAGTGTACAATGAAGAAGAATGCGATAGAACAATTCATATTAATTTAGTTTAGTATTTGTGAAGTATGGATATCTATTTGCAGACCAAAGCAAAAGAAAATGTATATAATATAAATATGACATAAGATTGCTTACTTTCAGTGTTATCGCAACGACTTAGCTTACAAATAGCTAAAATATACAACAATTGCTGTTTTCGCCATGTCTTTTGACTTTGGTTTTTGTGATCATAAGTCCCCTTGTTCCTTTGGTATTCTACTGCCGTTGTTTTATAAAACAGTCACATCTAATCTTTCAAAAGGGACTCTTTAAATAAGAATTCGTAGATATGTATACCACTGACTAGTAAAATGAGATTGCAGGACTTGATCACGAGTCTCTAATACGGGACTTTCGAGATAAGAGCGTTCCAGGAAAGAATTTTTTAAAAGTATACAATAGATCTTCATGCTGTAGAAGCTTACAGTGTTTATTGTTTGCGTACATTTATCATTGATTATGAGTGATCGGTTGTTCAATACTTTTAGCTCTGTGTGTAAACTTTTTATGTCAATTAAAATCTACGTGACGCATATTTCGGAACTCTCCGAATTAATTAACATTTTGTTTGTATTATTATTATCATTATTTTATTCAATGGTTCAGTGATCCAGCTCTGTCCAACTAGAGAAATCTATACATCATTCATGTATCTTTTGGTTCAATTTGCTTTCATAGGTTCAGAGCAGATTATCTTCATACTTTCTATGCTTAAAATTGCTTCAGTACTATCAATACGTTCTATGCTTCAAATTGCGTCAGTACTATCAAAGGTGATGGTCACCATATTTTTGACTAGATTTATATTTTGAACTTAGCTTGGCACTGACGGAAAGACTTCCATGTGAAGTTTGATTCAGTTTGCATCTATATAGTTTCAGAGGTCATGATCAAACTATGTTTTATCTAGAATCCACTAGAATAATCGAGTCAGGACTGCTTATACATTTAATTGGTTGATTGATTAGTTAGAGGTTTAACGTCCAGTGAGAAATATTTCAGCTAACAAGTTAATCAAATAAAAAAAAAATTGTAAGTAAAAGAAAACAGAAATAGAGGTAGAAGGGACAACCGGGCAACGAGTTTTGATTGCCACTGGAAAAGGGGAGTATGGGTAGGGGCAGGAAATTTAGCCTTCTATACGAGACCCAGTGACTCTGCTCTTTTTAGAAAATATAGAAGGGGTGTTTATACTACTTCGAGCATGGTGTCTCTCCACACAGTTCGGCTATTATGGTTCGCTTTCCGTATTACATGTATGACCTGACAATCCCGCACAGACAGGGTATTTCCCTCTCCACCAGCTAGGGATGCACTCGGCAGCTCTGTAGCCTGAGCCCCTGAAAACCGATTCAGGTGCCGGGCTTATGCATTTAATCTTCTCTGAAAATGAAAAAAAAGTCAAGTAAAATGAGGGGGTGAATAGGGTGTGTCTCTCCTTTCATTCGCCCCTCTCCTTTCTTCTGTCCATTTTCTCCCGGTATCCCTTTCATTTTCTTTTTCTCCCTTCCCACTCCTTTTTCAAGCCCTCTCTTCCTTCTCCCGGACCTTTCTCCTTTCTCCCGCCCTTTCTCCAGGTCTACCTAAACCCTGTCCGCCTCTTCGTAAATGGATAAAAAAGACAAAATAATATACAGTGACTGCATGACATTTTTTCTAGCTTGCTCATCATTAAACAGGGAACATTAACCCCCGCGTAAAAAGGTCCGTCAATATTCTTTATGGCAGAATCAAAGTGGTGTCACTTGCAGCAATCAATCTCTATATCCTTTAGAAGTATTAATTAACAAAACTATTATACTGAAAAGTGGATGACGAAACCTTCTCCCCTTTTTTTCAAAATATTCTTAAAAGAACCTAAGATGCGTATTCCATGATTGGTCTACTCAAGAGGATAGGATTGTAATGTATGTAATGTCATATCGTATGAACCTGTTTGAATCATCTGAACAGATTCAAAGGCGTATGCAAATGTATTATTTGTCTCTGACAGAACTACCGAACTTAAAACGGAATATATACATATATTATGTAGTCTCATAAAATCATAGACTGTCAATAAACTGGCGATACATGCACAACCGCGTGAACTACGTATATCACTTACGCCGAAAGGAAATATCATAGAAAGTTTTAAAGGCATGCACACAATGCAACTCCATAGAGGTCTTTGGCTAAACCTGTGAATGCTTTTATTTACTTCACGTGCCTTATCAGACATGTTAATTGACCCGGGCAATCGAGTCACAAATACATTGTAATCAATACTTAAATTTCAGGCAGAATTTTGGCAAAACTTGACAAAAATTACAAAAAGGCTATTACTCTTGGGGGATAGCAAAAAAGCAAACCGAAAGTTATACTGTGAACCCCTACAAACAGGAGTGTCATAAGGTTTTCCGGACTGCTTTGCACGCGGCAAACTATATAAGAACTGTCCCCTGTAATGTTAAATTCAATATGCATCAAATATGTTTATCGATAGGCTTGTTCCCGTTTTAAAACTGTGTTAATGCTATCTGGAAGATTATTGATCATTATTTATGTTATTCGGGAATCTTCACAGGGGATACGGGTTCATATTCCCTGTCTGTGTTTTATATCCCCTGAGCCGTCAGGCGAAGGGGATATAGGGCACAGACAGGGAATATGAACCCGTATCCCCTGTGAAGCCCGAATAACTTTTATATTCTGCTAGAAGTGCTATAATATTTCTATTAAAAGCGTTTGAAAATTGTGATTTTGCTACCACGGGGATACGGTCTCATATCCCCTGTCAAGGTAACCAATCAAATTGCAGGATTTACCTGGATATTTCACTTCAGCAGAATATTTAGTAATATCGGAAGATAATAAAATGTTCAAATCCATAAGGTTTTCGATTTTCCGACAAACCGGTTGCATATTCAAATAATGATATCGAACCCGAAATAAAGCATTATAAATGTAGTTTTCTGTCAAAAAGGTATCTTGAAATTAGTCATATTCAAGTTACTCAAAAATTTTAATACTTGTCTTGGAAATATACGTTTTAAATGAGATGAAAAAAATAAAAATATAGTTTGTTTATTTGTTTTTGTTTGCTTGTTTGTTTGATTTGTTTTTTAACATCAAACCATTTTGCAATGAATGATGGTAACTAACAATAATGTGTCACAAAGCTTGACACGTTTATTTTATTAGGATGTGAATTGGTATCCATAAAACTACGTACATGTGTTTACAATCCACAGAATTAATGCCAAATTAGATGACTGAGGTAGGTGGGGTATCTCCTATTTGTGATATTTTTGATAGGTATAATACTCCCACATAACAAGATTTCGGACAATTACCGATCAAGTCGTATCCCTCGGACAAGGGTTTGTACACGTTATTGGAGAAAATTATTTATATGTTTTGATGTACATTGATTAAATTTTGCTCCTATTATGCATTTTGCTGCAGAAGTTGTTTAGAAATTACAAAGTCAAGCCTTGGGTAGATCATACCAAACATGTATATTTCAATCCAGTGTTGCGGATTATTTCTTTTTTCCAAAATTATACATTAATAAACAAATTTTATTTGTAAAAGAATTATCATTTGATATATGGAACAGAAATTTGACTGATTTATTCAGAGACATATCTCTGATTTATCCGATTCTCAAACAATAGACTCAAAGAGCAGCTGATTTACCACATCAGAAACATTTTTTACCGGATAATTTGATTTTTATTCAATCAGAGACATATAATTATATGTCTCTGATTCAATATACGTTCAAAGTTGAAAATTTGACAGTTGACTGACCACACCATATGTAATAGTCCGGGCACGGTTTTGATCTTTTGTTTAGATATCAAGAAAATTAAATATGCCATATCATTCTATTTATAAATCGGCTGTCTTTAAAATTCAAAGAGTTATCCAAGGCTCATGCAATACACAATGAAAGTTTAAAATCTAGTACATGTGTTTTGTAACTGCCTAATTCCAACATACAAGATATCTTTCAGGTCACGGTTTTGACCTTTTGCTTAAGTAAAAACAATTGCAGTTTAAGCTTTTTCATGTATTAATAAATTATCTTTTGATATCACTAAAAACAAATTGATCGGCTAATGTGATTTTTATTCAATACACACTCAAAGTTATAAAGTTGTCAGACAACAATAGCAGTCTTTCCCGGCCACTTTTTCTACCCCTTATTAAAAAAAATCATTTAAGCCATTTTATTTGTAAATAAATCATTTTTGAAAATGACTAAAATTTTTTTGATTCATTCCTATAGATTTCGAAAATTAAAGTTTAAAGTTCTAATTTCACATATTTTTCTTCCGGCAATCGTGATGTCTTTAAAATTGATTTCATAAACTAATGTATCATCTTATAGATCTTCTATTAGCTTTTAAAATATTTGTGAATAACTTCTCTATATGTTAATGCATTCAAAAGATATGAAGGACAAGGCATGCATTTCAAGACTTTCCGGTTTTTCAAACTTCCCGTTAATACGAATTAAATATGTTTGTAAATGGAACGAACTTATGCGATCAATGATCGCAAGTTTGAGATCAAGGATGACAGCTTTACGATCAAGGATCATATGACTAAATAGCGATCAAGGATCATATGAGTTTGCGATCAAGGATCACAATCTTGCGATCAAGGATCACAATCTTGCAATCAAGGATCACAATGATCGCACTGTTGTGATCAATGACGCTGTGCAATCAAGGATCGCACCACAAGTTGTGATCACTGATCATAACTTTTGGGATCAATGATTGCAAATTGTTTTGCGATCATTGATTGCGTATACCCTTATGATCATTGATCGCAAGTAGAACAATCCTTGATTGCAATCATTGACTGCTACAGGATCACAAAATGATCAGTTAGGGATCACAAAAACGGCAATCTTGAATTTTCCCTGTACTGTATTAAAGGCCCTATGGTTAACGTTCAAACTGATCTAAACCAAGTCACTACAATTTTACCCAGAAGTACCAGTGAAGCTCAGTTCGTTAAATTTAAATGAAAACGAAAACTAGAATACAAAGGACATTACCAATATGAATTGGTGAACCCAAGCAATGTCATCGAAGCAATGAGGTATTTAAAAGACAATAACTTTTGGTATTCCCATATAACGTTTAATGATTCTTGGTTAGAAGATGTAAATGATCCCGATTTAATAAGAGAAGAAGCTCCAGATTCAGACAGTGAGAATGAAGATGAGAAAAAAGAATCCTCTGAAACGTCCTCAGATTTTCCTGTAGAAAGTTGCCTTCAGCCATTGGATCTTGGGCAGGAATATCTGGACACCAGCGACAAAATTTTCTCTGTAGCACCTGCTGAAAAGCAGTTACCACTCAGCATTTTCAGTGAGAAAGGTATTGATGCAATGTCATTTCCTACATTACTACCAGATGGAAATTTTGGACTATCCGCCGAAGGAGACATTAAACTTTCCTCGTCAAAATATTTTAATGTAAGATTTTTTTATGCTGACCAACGATTTGCAACCAACAATCAATTTATCTTCTTCGCACAATACGTCACAGAGTTAACTGATATCATTTCCAAAATGTCAATAGCCTTAAAAAAAGGAAAAGCACAATCAGATTCTGGAGAAACAGTTACAGCTTCAATGTTAACTGACTCAGACAATTTACACAACATTCTTAAGTCAGATATAGGATTCACATTTTTACAACTAATCCGTGGTTCCCCAGCGTACTGGCAAAGACCAATGAAAGATTTATACTCAATGATCCATCAGTAAGGGATACCCACCTGGTTTATAACTTTCTCAGCAGCAGAAACAAGGTGGCCAGAAGTAATAAGAACGCAATGTGTGACTTTTAATTCACTGAAATCATTTTCTTTTTGCAATATTGTCATTGGGTATAGTAAAGATTTCACAAAATAGTATGGCTGAAAAAAAACAAAGTCTGGAGAAATAGTATATAGTTTTGATTTATTTCCTTATATATAGCTTCCTAATACTATTGTTGGTATTTCTCCATGTCTTTTTTCAAATGGTACTGAAATATAAATACATTCAATAATTTTTTTTTAAATATACCCAAATTTAAAGCAAGATAAATTTGATTTTAAGTTTTGAACACATTTTGATGATTTAAGTTATTTTGTACTAAAACTAATGCTTTCGAATGTCACAAACTTTTTCCCGACAGTTATGTTTATCTTCAAATTGAAAAGATAACTTATTGGGGGTTGAATGTATAATATGAACATGCACATTCGTTAAAATTTTATGTAGTGAATTTCACAATTTTTGTCTTTTTAGGGATGCAAGAATAATATGTTAACTGCACAAAATGTAAGACTGACTATTGACTGTAAAGAATGTGAAAACCTAGATGTGTATATTCAAAACAGAAACTCACACCACGAGATATGAGATCACCGAGGCACACCCTTGAGATACATGATTATACATGTGGGTCTGTTATCCTTCCAGATGGTAAGATTTGAATGATTACTCTTTAATTTTCCGGATCCTTACATGTCAGACAATGATACTGCACAGGCCTGTATATGCTTTATAAAAATGGATTTATCAAAAAAGAATAATTATTGTATTTTCAAACAGAAAAATCTTATGACAATACCACTACTAGTGTATCTTTCATTATAAGTGCTTTTTTGTTGTCTTTTTGCTCAATGAATTGCAGGACATGGATCTGACAAATGAATTTGCAAGGTGATCCAGACTTGTTTTTTTCCATAACAGTAACATATCAATAAAGTTTGAGTCTTTTCAGATGTTCCATAAACATTTTTAGATGAATCCCTTCCTTTTTTCAGGAGATGTCATGCAGGGAAAAGTTTTTGTCAGGCTTCAGATGTCATGTGCAACACATATTGAATTCCCTTATTATTCATCAAACATTGGAAGGCTAGATATATGCAGTTACTGTACATAACCAAATGCTGGAAAAGACGAAAATACATTAAAAACTCATAAAGTGGTTTACCAGTCTGTCAGAGCTGCATTCCAAAAGGAATACCGAAAAGGATGCCAAAACAATAACATTTTAATATTCTGGTCAACTTCTGAAAATCTAGTCAAATAAAAGTTCAAACTGTTTTATATATATTTGCATTTATTTTTTGTAGATTTCCATGGTCTAATACATGGCATAATGTTTGGTAGAGCTTTAATTAAATGTGAGTATTATAAAAAAAATCATTCTGAAATTAAATGATATGTAAAAACAAGTTTCAACAATATAATAAGATATTACATATAAGACACCAGTGAGTGTTGTTCATTTGAATTCTATAGTTATACAACAGCTAAAGTATTAGGTTTTGTAAAAGGCTATGGAAATTTACAATATACAATTATTTGTGCTGCCAGAAAAAAAAACAACAAACAAACAAAAAACAAAAAACAAAATTTACCTACCTACCTACCCACCTGTGAAAATCAGGGTCGGGAGAGGGGAAACAAACATATTTTTAAATGTGGCCTCAATATCCTTTCATTGCTTATTTATAAATATATCGTTATAGGCAGAGACCACACTTTATGAAATAAGACTTAGAATCACAGAGAAACAAGTGAGTAATACATTTGTATATAAGAGTATATTTGTCCAGTTTGCACGGCTGAATTTTCAACAAACTATTGGAATTCAAATGGGTTCAAACTGTTCACCTCTTTCAGTCGATCTGTTTCAAAACTCATATGAGCCTAAATTCATCGAAGGGCTTCTTCAAAATAAAGACAAAAATGCCCTAGTCCTTTAATTTCAGTTTCCGATATAAAGATGATATTATATCATTAAACAACCCTCGCTTTGCTGATTTTCTTCATTTTGTTCTCTTAGTGGCGAAGTATAATGTGATACCTTCAGTCGTGTGTCCGTCCGTCCCTCGAGGGTTTCCGAATGATAACTTTTGAACGAAATGATATACTGTCTTCAAACTTGGTATGTAAGTTGTTTACTACAAAACTTAGGTCAAGTTCAATTTTGGGTTCAGAGGTCGAAGGGGTTTTGCAGGTCTGCCCCTTTTGTGAATGTTAGGTTTTTCCGATTGATAAGTTTAGAACGAAACAACGAACAGCATATAAACTTGGTATGTAAATTGTTTACCACAAAACTCAGGTCAAGTGTGATTTTGGGTTCACAGGTCGAAGGGGTTCTGGAGTTATGCCCCTTGAAACTTTGAAATTTTGTGAATTTCTAGGGTTTCTGACTGATAACTTTTGAACGAAACAACATACATCCTATAATTTTGGTATGTAAATTGTTTACCACAAAACTCAGGTCAAGTGTGATTTGCGTTCAGAGGTCCAAGGGGTTCTGGAGTTATGCTCCTTGAAACTTTGAAATTTTGTGAATTTTAGAGTTTCCGACGGATACCTTTTGAACGAAACAACAAACAGTCTATAAACTTGGTATGTAAATTGTTTATCACAAAATTTAGGTCAAGTGTGATTTTGGGTTCAGAGGTCCAAGGGGTTCTGGACTTATGCCATTGAACTTTGAAATTTTGTGAATTTTAGAATTTCTGACTAACAAAATTACATATTGTCTGCAAACTTTGTATGTAAGTTGTTTACTAGAAATTAAAACTTAGTTCGACTTGGGTACAGAGATCCAAGAGGTTCTGAGGGAGTGACGCCCCTTGAAACTTTGTATCACTATTTTTACACATATTTCAGTTCATGAAAATCCAAATGTTTTGATTTGATCTGCACTGATGAGACATAAGCTGTCAAAATGTGAAAATGCAGAAACTCATTCCGGAGAAAAGGTTCCGGTAAATATACTTGACCATACTTGGTTTTTTGTTCTGTTTTGTTTATTTGTAGGTTCCACAAAGCCACAAAAATACGTGTTTTTTAATATTTTCTCACCATCACGCCATTTTCTTAGCGTCAAGTGTGAAATCAAAGTCTAAAAACATATTCATTCCATCAGCAAAATTTTGTCTTTGCGTCTGCACCGTTGTGTTATAATGTTGTTAAACAAGCCATCATGTGATCATCTATGAAATTTTGAGATATCAAAATGGTTAGAAATTCATCATTTAAAATAGTATCCTGCCCCGGGATGTTTACGCCTTCGGAAATTGATTCTAAATATGTATTGTGACGTCATCGATGTCATGAATAATTCATTGCCTCATGAATAAAAAAAAGTGACCATGCCATATGATCTACAATTGTTCGTGGTCAAATATCACATATTATTGCCTGACATCACCTTATTGACAAAATATTCACCTGTTTACCATCTGGGGACACCCCAAGTCAGCTCAGCAGACAAAGCATTTGGAGAGTATCTTTATTTGAGGAAGGCAGTGAAATGATACAGTGTAAATGCACAGGAGACAAAGTCTCTACAAATACATTATAAAACCTAGCAATGTTACAATAGAATAAAAGAGATAACAGGAAACACCCACAATGGCCGAAAAACACAGCCACATGCCACAAAGCAAAAGCTTTTATTGTAGGTCTTCATTTTAAAGTCATCAAGTGTCATATTTCAATACGCTGTGTTATACCTTATAATAAGCTAAGCTCAAGACGGCTCCCTAGAACCGGCTTGAGCGGAATTCATTGCTCAATGTCGAACAATGCTTAACCCATGTATCTCTTTCGTCAATGACATGGAGTTGTCAACAAACATAAAAATAACTGACTAAGTGCTGTTAAAACTGTCGTCACAACTAAGATAAATTACTTTAGTAAAGGTGAATATTATTATTGACAGAACTTACAAGCATTTTCAACAACGAACCTAAGCTCTATTCGAGTTTTCTAATCAACGACCTTTTGCCGATATTGACATTCTCGAGTTGTCGAAATATATGCGGAGGGAGAAATCCCGAACTTCCAGGTTGCAAAAAAAAATTGTTAAAAGGTATGTTTTCTCGGTTATGTTTCCTTGAAATTTTGGCACATGCGGAAATTGAACCGTAGTGTTGGCCATTGTGTTTTCAAGTAGAGTGTCTTAAAACCCCCTCCAACCTGCCCCTGAAAATATCTTGTAGATTTCATTTGACGTTGCTGAATTTTTCTTTCAAATTCCATATATAAATGTGTCGCGTGCGTTCACGCAGTGGCGACATATAGGGATCACTATCCGTCGTCTTGCGTCGTCGGCGTCGTCGTCCGCGTCGGCGTCACAAAAATTTCTGTCACAGTTTTCTCAGGAACTATGTATCCGAGCTTTCTGCAATTTGGCATGGAGTATCAGTATTGAGACCTATACCGTGTAAAAAAGTTTTGGATCTCTCGCATGTCCACTTCCTGTTTGACGGAACTTAGAATATTTTTTCCGTCTTGAAAATTTCTGTCACATTTTTCTCAGGAACCACAGATCCCAGAGTATCAGTATGGGGACCTATATGGTGTGATAAAGTTTGGGATCTCTTGTATGGCCACTTCCTGTTTGACGGAACTTAGAATATTTTTGTTGATTGGTGTCACATAAAATTTCTGTCACATTTTACTCAGGAACCACAATTCCCAGCCTTCTGTAATTACGCATTGGGTGTCAGTATGGGGACCTATACTGTTTAATACAGTTTTGAATCTCTCGCATGCCCACTTCCTGTTTGACTGGACTTAAAATATTTTTCTAGTCTTGAAAATTTCTGTCACATTTTTCTCAGACACAACATATCCCTGCCTTCTGCAATTTGGCATGGAGTATCAGTATGGGGACCTATACCATGTAACAGAGTTTGGGATCTCTCGCATGCCCACTTCCTGTTTGACATAACTTACTTTTAGTGTTATTACGCAGGCGACACATGTCTTCCGTGGAAGACTTACTTCTAAGTTTTCATTTGATATAAAAAGTGTTCTCTTGTACAACGCAATTAGTTTAAAATCCCTATAAAAATAGCAAAAGACTACTTAGGTCGTATTCTAGAAATTCTAGCAAGAACAATAATGTATACAGGCGTGATGGGTCTTGTTTTGTTGGCTATATTACTGCTATGTCTACTTTTCGGTTTGTATCTCAGTGACCGTTTTAAGGGGGTAGATCTGGGGTAGGAGGAGATAACTCTGTTTTTCACTTTTTTATTACTTACACAAACAAATAGAATCATTACAACAGGTATTATCAAAATTTCAAATTTGTAAAAAAATTTCCACACAGCAAATAAATATTAATTTTATCATGAAAACAAATACCCAACATCCAGTTATTTATAATGAGTGCATTTTACTCAACATTTTTTAAATGCTGTCCAAAGATAATGAAAATATGTAAAAGTTGGATTTCTTCCAAGGGAGGTAATTTATAGCACAGATTCAGCAATTTTATTGATTTTTACCCACTTAATTCTAAATTAAGAAAAAAATGGGACGGTAGAATTTTCTTAAATTTTAATATATCTTACATATACTAGTTTTCTATCTATTCTCAGTTTTTGGTGAAAATTAAAGGACAGAATTTTTTATTAGAAGTGTTTAATAGTGTTCAAAATAGAGTAAAAATTCCAGACTATATTTTTTAGAGCACCAATGTATTTCAGTTCAAACCAGTTGAATTTACTATAATTATTCATGCTTACTTTCACACATGTCTAAACTACAGAATTGTGCATTTGAAATAATTTTAAATTAAATACAAATTTAATTAGAGCCAATTGTATACACAACAATCAAGTCCTGAACGGGCCAAAATCTTTGATGACCGCTGGATATAAAACGGGACGGTAAAAATTATTGAAAATTGCTGAAAGTCGACATGAACATGTGTAGTTTTAATACTGAAAATATTAAGAAAATTAAACGATTAAAAAATTAAAGTCCAAGGAATGACAATGGATAATGTAGAAGTTTCCCTTAAGAAGATATTCCAGCCTGGTATGGCATATGTAGCATTGAGTCTAGCTAGATCATTGAATGGGCTCTATATCATAACTTTGATGAAAATGTTATATATGCTTCATCCGATGTCAAAACAGCCATTGACAAAATGCAGCCATTCATTAAAGAATACAGCCGTTATATTACCCCGGATTACAGTGTATGTAGTATTTTATTACACAATACAGAACATGATATTAAATCTCAAAAGACCATTCAATCAGCTGATATTGTCTGCTTCACTGAAACTTGGATGAACAACAACAATACAATGTCAAAAGCTGTTCTACCAAACCACACACATTACACTTTGTCTAGATCTGATGCATATGATAAAACAACTCAAGAATATACATTAGCCTTAATAGATAAAGGTGGGGTTTTTACATTTGTAAACAAAAAGATAGCACATCACAGATTGAACCTTAAGACTACCAATATAGAATGTATAACATGCATCATGAATTTCGGGCTATCAGGTACACAGTACTGTATGATGGCTAGGCGGTTTAATAGAGAAATAAAAACTGAACTTCGAAAACGAAAACGGTTGTCTAAGCTTAGACAAAGAGAAAAATGTTCAAAAACTGCCAATAAAGTGCAAAAAGCTAAACAATTTGTGAAGAACTTTTCATAACATAGTTTAACGGACAATGAATGGATTTTACTCTCCCGGGGTGTGAGGTTTATCCCTTCCCCAAGCTCCAAGGGAGTAAGACAAAACTTGTTGAGAGATTTCGACGAGTTCGAACGGAAAATCCGCTGTCAATATCTGTTTGATGATGGCAAAAATACAATAATACATCCGTTTTATATAAGCACTGGGTTTAATCCACAATATTCTTGTGAAACACTGGAAAAATATCTGTTTTCCGCACGCTATGAATTGAGCAAAATGAAATTAAGAAAAAAATATTTTAATCTAACAACACATGAAATTCAAGCCTTGAATTGTTTGAAAAATAACGACAAAATCGTTGTCAGAAAATCTGATAAAAGTTCTACACTTTGTGTTCTCCAAAAAGAGAATTATATCGCCGAAGGATTAAGACACGTAGGTAATAACACATATTATGAAGAAATGTTTCATAGTGAAACGGAGCATGTTTCTGCATTTGTTAGCAAAGTTTTTGAAGGATGGTATACCGTATAGCGGGTTATTTTAGCAGGGTGCTAATTTTGGCGTATTTTAGCGGTCCAGCTTAAATCGCCAAAATAAATTCCGCCAAATTTTATTCTACAGTTTCAAACAAATATATGATAATTATAACATTTTTTTAATTATTACCTTGGGAAATTAATCAATATTTATCATAAAGGATTGGGTATCTCTATGTATTGTGCATGTCTAAAGTTTATGTTGGGGCCAAGCTATGTAGGTAACAAATACTGAAAATACAGGTATTAATATTAATAACATATAATTTACTAAATATTTTTTTTTATTTAGAATCAAAGGATAATTATCATTCTTTTCTTTAATATTTCATGTTGATCTACCCTTATTATAAACCCGCAACTCACTTCTTTTTATCAATAAGGGAAATATTTTATTATGTATTTTACGGAATCGCGAAAATAAAAACCGTCAAAATTTTTTGTATACATTTTGGCTTTAAAACCGCCAAATTTTACACCCGTCAAAATAACCCGCTATACGGTACTTTGAAAAAAATAGATGAAATTCCATATAAATTTCTAACGGCAGACCTTCCACATAATAAGTTAGGAAAATTTTTCCTGCTTCCAAAAATACAAAAAATTCCCAGAGATCTTTGCGTAAAAATGGAAGCAGACATGGAAGTGAGAAAAAATTATATTATTCCTGGGAGACCAATCGTGTCTTTATGTGGCACGCCTTTACAAAACTTCGGGCAATTTATGGATACTATTTTAGTTCCAATTGTCAGAAGACAGTATACTTATGTAAGAGACACAAAACACTTTATCAGGAAAATTGAAAATTAAGATTACATTCGAATGTTTTATTAATTGTGTTTGATGCAAGTTCCATGTACACAAATCTAGAGTATGAAGAAATAATGGAAGCGGTCAGTAAAAGTTTGGACCATTTTGATTATAGTTCATATCTTTTTATAGTACCTCAAAAAAGAGATATGCTCAATATTCTTGACCTGTTGTTAAAAAACAACGAGTTCACCTTTCAGAATAAAGTGTATAGACAAAAAATTGGCGTTCCAATGGGTGGATC
The DNA here is from genome assembly GCA_002080025.1 of Modiolus philippinarum. Taxonomy (NCBI): domain Eukaryota; kingdom Metazoa; phylum Mollusca; class Bivalvia; order Mytilida; family Modiolidae; genus Modiolus; species Modiolus philippinarum. Next base: position 3,128 of record MJUU01033376.1, on the reverse strand, counting down.
ATGTTTGCCCGAATTAGCAGACATCAGAATGTTTGAAATCTTAGAAAGTATATTGGAAAGCTTTCCCCATAGGCACAATATATCATTTTGTGCAAGATTTAGAGATGACGGTTTCATATGCTATTCGGGTACAATTGATGAAATTCAAGAGCTTTTTCGTCTAGCAAACTGTGCCCATAGACATCTAAAATTTACGTATGAAATTTCAGCAGAGTATGTCTCGTTCTCGGACACTCTTATCTATAAGGGTGAAAGATTTTTGTCAAATGGTATTCTTGATATAAAAACCTACATTAAAGAAACGGAAACATTCCAATACTTAGACAGAACTAGCTGTCATCCAAATAGTGTGTTTAAAGGCTTCATAAAAGGCGAAATCATTCGCCACATTAGAAATACAAATCAAGAATGTCAACGAAAACAGATTATTGATTTTTTTCAAAAGAAAGCTTTTACAAAGAAATTATGGTGCATTCGAAATCGACGAGGCTATCAAATCTACTGCACACTTAGACAGAAAAACCCTATTAATGGACGGAGTAAAAAGTAGTGCCAGACCTTTGGTACTAGTATCGAGATATAACCCAGCTGATAACAATTAAAAAGGGCTATTATTAAACGCTGGAATCTGATACAACAAAACATAGAGTGTGCGAAAATCTTCTAAAAAAAACCTATGATAGCTTTCAAAAGGCATAAAAATCTGCAAGAAATCCTTACTAGACCTGACAAAGCATAGGCTAGTTAATTCTGCAAAATTATCATATAAAACAACTAAAATCTATACCCTAAACGGAGAGAGAAAATGGAATTTTTCATAAGTTCCAGAATAATAAATAAACAAAAAAGCTGTTACCCAAAAATGGGGATATATTTTGGAAAAAAGTTCCCGGTGTATGGTCTAAACTATTACTATATTGAAAAATAATATAATTAAAGAAAGTTGAGGGACAGCCACTGATGAAGTCGATCCCATGGTAATATACCAGAAATACGACAGAAACACCGGTCTTGGACTGTTAAGTCTTGAGTGGGTTTGGGTGATTTTAAATAAATAAATAAACAGAAATTGTATTATCGGTTATATACAGACCACCAACATATCCAATGGAACTTTTCAGTAGAAATCTTCATAAACTTTTTTTTTTATAATTCTGTATTTTTATTTCCTTTTTTCACATTTCATATACATATAAAGAAGCACAAGAAAAAATACAAAACAAAACAAAAAAGAAGAAATAGAAAAATAATAATAATTCTAATGACATAATAGAGTTAGAGTACTTAATTTAGATATTCAAGGATGTAAAAAAGAAACATTTAGCAGGTAGTACAAGACAAATCATAAAATAAAAAGAAATATCAAATACATGCTATTAATTCACAAGTATTTTTTTTATAGATATTTACAAGTATTTTGATTTCTGTTTTATTGACCTCCAGCCATTTTGACATTTTGTGAAGAGAATAAATCAACAAATAGCAATAATGTATAACCGAGCAAACTGTGATATAAGGGGAGACGAATAAAAATAATAGGAACAAAAATTATTATTATACATGTGTTAATATATGATATTAAAATTATACAATAATGGCTTGGTACATTCAACAATGTCCTCACCCCTACCTGAATGCACACCAAGCTCTTAATTATAGTGACATACACATTATATTTTGTTATCTTCCCTTAAACAAGTATTTGTTTGACACATTCCCATTTTTTAAATATTTTTTTCCCCAACTGCAGGTGAGTTGAAGAAAACAAAAGACATTTTTTTCAATATTAAAAACATTCTTTAACATATTTAAAGCACCAATTATCATAGGTTGAGAATAGTTCATTTTACATGTATATATATAGTATTTTAATACAATAAAGATGCAAAACTCTGACTTAGTACATAGCGAAGAACCAATCAAAACATTCTGTGCAGACAAAGGAAGTCGGACATGACAATTGCTCATAAAAAATTGGTTGATCTCAAACCAAAAACTTTTTATAATATTACATTCCCAAAAAATATGAGAGATAGACTCTTTTATTTCGTTACAGAAACTACATAAATGTGTTTCTTTCAATTTACATTTATACAAAAGCGAATTTGTGCCGAGTATTCTATGTAAAATTTTAAACTGAAAAATAATGAGTTTATTACTGACTAGAGATTTGAAAGGTTGTCCATAAATGGTTGACCAATCTTCGACTTCAATATCTAGAATTTCATTCCACTTGGTTTGTTGTTTTAAAGCAGATTCCGAAAAAAATAATATAATTTTGTTGTAAAAGAATTGGCTACACTTACTACTTTGTTTTACTAGAAGAAAAATGTCGGACACTATGTCATCTTTTTGGGTGTTAAAGGTATGAGATCTTTCCACTGTTTCGGTATTGCGTGTAATAGGCCATTATAAGTTAGAAAATTGCTACTTAAATTAAAAGTATCATTTAATCTATCTCGGGCCAAAAATTGTTGATTGTCATCGATCAAATCATAAATAAAAAATATGCCTGCATTACACCATTTTTTAAAAAAATATTGTCTTATTATCAATCTTTATATTGTCATTAAACCATAAGGATTGGTCCAATACACTCATTTCATTATCAGAAGACTTTGATATCAAAAAAGCCCAGTTTTTAATAATATCTGACCAAAATTTATTGAATGATGAAGAAATTTTCACTAACCCTTCTGGGGACATCATCCATATTTTATCCCCACCATACATATTATATTGCTTTGATATTAATATTTTCCATGGAGAGTTATTTAATGGATCCAAAAGTTTGTTTATCCATGTCATTTTTTAACTAATACAAAAAGATTCTAAGTGTGGCATCCTTAATCCTCCGTTTTCATAGTTATTAATCAAAACGTTTCGTTTTATTTTTTCTGGTTTTTCACTCCACACAAAATTATAGAACATATTTTGAATCTCTGTTAAAAATGTCTTTGTGGGATTTGGTAATACTGTTAAAGATTGTATAAGGATTGGTAATGCTAATCTTCATAAACTGTTGACAGAATTAGATGTTCCAATAATATTACTTGGAGAATTCAATGATGATTTCAGAAAATCAAGTCAGATGAAAACTACTTTAGACCATGTGTATATCAAAAGCT
>MJUU01033375.1:31432-51888 GCA_002080025.1 Modiolus philippinarum | reverse complement strand
TTAAAGAGGACTTGCGCTTACAAGCATATGGTCAAAACACCTATAAATTTCTAAGTTCAAAGGGGCATAACTCCTGGAAAAATTGCACGATGAAAAATCCCCGATAATAGGCACATCTACATAAGATGTCCTTGCAACATACAAAGTTTCATGAAATTCTGTTGCACAGTTACAGAGGAGTTGCGCTTACAAGATCTGGCAGCTGCCCGCCCGACCGCCCGCCCGACCGCCGTACATCAGCATTTCAATAACCGGATTTCTCAACGGGAAAACCCCGTTAAAAAAGTGTGTCTCTCCAACAGTTTGAGTTCACAATATCAATGCTTAAAACTTTTTCTTGGGAAAAAAAAGATAATTGCAGGAGAAACAAATGAAAGTCAAAGTCGAATTATCTCCCATTCCTGATTTTAAACAATAATCATATTCCTTCATGCACATCTACATATAGTGGTCTTCCTTTGTGTAAAGTTTCATCAAAATCCTTCAAGTGGTTTCAGAGGAGTTGCGCTTACCCATACATAGGGAATCAACGAAAAGAAAAAGTCAAATTATCTCCCCTTCCTGATTTCGGACAATAATTATATTCCTTCATGCACATCTCCATATAGTGTCCTTCCTTTGTGTAAAGTTTCATCAAAATCCTTCAAGTGGTTTAACAGGAGTTGCGCTTACCAGGTTACCCATACATAGGGAATCAACAAAAAGTCAAGGTCGAATTATCTCCCCTTCCTGGTTTCGGACAATAATTATATTCCTTCATGCACATCTCCATATAGTGTCCTTCCTTTGTGTAAAGATTCATCAAAATCCTTCAAGTGGTTTAACAGGAGTTGCGCTTACCAGGTAACCCATACATAGGGAATCAACGAAAAGTCAAAGTGGAATTATCTCCCCTATCTGGTTTCGGACAATAATTATATTCCTTCATGCACATCTCCGTATAGTGTCCTTCCTTTGTGTAAAGTTTCATCAAAATTCTGCAAGTGGTTTAACAGGAGTTGCGCTTACTAGGTAATCCATACATAGGGAATCAACGAAAAGTCAAAGTCGAATTATTTCCCCTACCTGGTTTTGGACAAAAATTATATTCCTTCATGCACATCTCCATATAGTGACCTTCCTTTGTGCAAAGTTTCATCAAAATCCTTTGAGTGGTTTAAGAGGAGTTGCCCTTACAAGAAGTGTGGACGGACTGACGGACGGACGGACGGACAGACAGACAGACAGACAGACAGATTCCTATATACCCCCCCAAACTTTGTTTGGGGGGGGGGTAGAAATATATATATATATATACAAAAGTACAAGTTCTTAGTTGTTCAGAGGACTCCAGTAAGAACATAAACCGAAAATAATTCGTAAAGGTTTTTGCCTGCTCACTCCCCTGCCATTATTATTTAGCATATATTAAGATGTGGTTGCTAAGTAGAACTCCAAGAAACAACCTGTCTTTGAGAGTTTCAGAAAATTTACCAATATTGGAAGAAAATTTTGAAATCTAACCATTGAAAATATTTGCTTTCATCCAAAAATCATGATTGCTAAGAAGAATTCCAAAACATTGGTGGTCTTTGAGATTTTCAGGAAATTCACCGAAATTTAGCGAACCATATTTTTTTTAATTTAGTTTCCAAATAATGTCTCATATGAAAAATGGCTAAAATATTTGATTGTATGCAAAAATTTCAACAAGTGTAGACACAGAAATGTCTCGCCTGTATATGCATATCTTTAACAAAATAATTAGTCATGGCTATATGAGGGGTGCCAGACTGGCATGTGCACACCTAGAAGTAACAACAGACCAAATATGATGACTGAAAGTGATCTAGTTACAGAGAAATGATCAAAGTTAATGAACCATGAAATTGAGGTCAATGCTACATGACAGGTGTCAGACTGGCATGTGCCTACCTAGATGTAGCATTAAGACAAAATATGATGCATGTACATGTATGTGTTTTAGTTACAGAGAAATGATCAAAGTCAATCACCCATGAAACTTAGGTCAAGGCCACATGACAGGTGTCAGACTGGCATGTGGCTACCTAGATGTAGCATTACGACAAAATATGATGCCTGCAAGTGTTCTAGCTAAAGAGAAAGGATCAAAGTCAATGAACCATGAAATTGAGGTCTAGGCTACATGACAGGTGTCATACTGGCAGGCACCCACCTAGATGTAGCAATAAACCAAATATGATGACTATCTAATCATAGCTACAGAGACAGAAGTGTAAAAGTAAAGAAATGTTCAAAGTCAATGAACTATGAAATTGAGGTCAAGGCTACATGACAGGTGTCAGACTGGCATGCACCCACCTAGATGTAGCAATATATCAAATATGGTGAATGTAGTTGTTCTAGTTACAGAGAAATAAGTATTCAAGTAGAAAAGTAATAAAAGTCAATGAACCATAAAATTGAGGTCAAGGCTACATGACAGGTGTCAGACTGGCATGCACTCGCCTAGATGAAGCAATAGACAAAATATAGTATGTCTATACATCACAGTGCCTCAGAAATGGACTTGAATGTAAAACTATGTCGCAAAATTTACAAAGTCACTGAACCGTGCAAATGAGGTCGAGGTCAAATGGCAAGTGTCAGACTGGCATGCACCCATTAGGATACATCAATGCACTTAATATAATGGATCTATGTATTACAAATCCATAAAAATCAACTTTCATGTGAAACTATGTCGCAATTTTTGTGAAGTCAATGAACCATGAAGACAAGGTCAAGGTTATCTGAAACATGTGATGCTGGAAACTACCTGTAGACAAAAGATTTTGCATATAAGTAATATACTTTAAAAGTTATTAAGGTTTTAAGAAAGTTTATGACGCCGCCGTTGCCGCCGCCGCCTGATAGTAATACCTATGTCTCGCTTTCAGCGACGAGCGACTTTCATCGCAGGCAAGACAAAAATTGCTAGTCTTTGACATTTTCAGGAAATTTGTTTGAACCATAATAAAATTCCAAAAGCGTATTGTGCATCTATAGACTAAATGCAACAATTCCTCATCCGTATTAAATTATTTTATCCCAATTTAGTTTAAACATTGTTAATAATGGACCTGCAATGAAAATTTTGCAAAATTCATTGATGCGGAAAATATACCGGTAGATCAAGGTGACCTAATTCTGGTATATATATATATATGTTGTATGTTGGTTACTATTAAATGTAACCACTTACCAATTATCATCTGTGACTGTTTATGGCATGTAGGTGCTGACATATGGTACAATCAAAAAAGTGTTATAGAAAAAAATAAAACGCAGCAGTCAGAGACTGCACATCCCCCCGCTCCCAGCAAAGTCGAAATGCACAAATTTTTGTGAACGCATGTATCATTGACAATCAGACCTTGACCGTTATCACGAGCTTACAGTGAATGTTGATGTATTTATTTGTGCTAACCTGGTAAATTAAGAAATATTTCCTTCAAGTTTGAATCACTGAAGCTATCTTAATACTATAAATCAATATACATGGAATATAAATGTACAAATTTTAATAATTATTATTGAATGATTATATCTTCTGCGAAATAAACTCTGCTTCAATAAACTCTGCTTAGCTGAAACCATCAGTGAACCACAAACATAAAATTAATATGTATGTATGTATGTGGGGCCGACCCCCGGGGATGACCACTAAACTTGTTTTGTCATGCCCACTAAGAATATATATGGTTTAGGGGTGGGGATCTCAACTGTTTTTTAGATAAACTATAATTTTCAAAATGAGGGAGGGGGGGTGGGGCCGACCCCTGGGGTGGCCATTGAATTTCTCTTGTCATGCCCATTAGGAATATATATGGTTTAGGGGTGGGGATCTCAACTGTTTTTGAGATAAATTATTATTTTCAAAATGAGGGGGGTGGGGCCGACCCCCGGGGTGGCCATTGAATTACTCTTGTCATGCCCATTAAGAATATATATGGTTTAAGGCTGGGGATCTCAACTGTTTTTGAGATAAATTATTATTTTCAAAATGAGGGAGGTGGGGCCGACCCCCGGGGTGGCCATTGAATTTCTCTTGTCATGCCCATTAAGAATATATATGGTTTAGGGGTGGGGATCTCAACTGTTTTTGAGATAACTTGTAATTTTCTAAATGAGGGGGTTGGGGCTGACCCCCGGGGGTGACCAAGTAACTCGTCTTTAAATGTGGAATATAAATATATATGGTTAAGGGGTGGGGATATGAACTGATCTTACCATATTTTGAGATTTTTGATATTAGGGTGTAGCCCCACCCCCCGGGCCAAAATCAAAATTCCGAAACCTTTGGCACAGACAACTCCCCAAGTGTTACTAGTGTACCTAATTTCATGTTTCTATCTTCTACGGTGTAGGAGGAGTTCTTGGACAATCGTTTTTAGACATTTTTTAACCCCTTAGGGCATTGCCCCTAAGGGCGGGATCAAAATTTTGATACCCTCTTTCAACTTGGGAAAGGCAATATAAGTAGTGACATAAGTTCCAATATCCTAGCTTTAACACTTTTGGAGATATCTCCATTTATTGGATATCGCGAAATTTGTTTTTCGCTCATAATTTGGCCCCAAGGGGTCGAATTCCAATTTTTAGGGGTCTATTCCCTAGTGGGTCATATACTCTTCCATGATGCCAAATTTTAAGTTTCTATCTGTTGCGGTTTCAGAGATATGCCTTGCCACTACAGACGTACGTACGTACGTACGGACGGACTGCATTACATGATCCCCCCGCTTTCGCTAAGCGGGGGGATAACAAAAAAAAAACAAAAACAAAACTATGTCCAACAAATGGAAAAATACCGAAAAAATTGGAATTTTTTTTCAGAAATGATCTTGAGTACCATAATGAAGTCATACTGAATATTGTGCCAAAATTTCATTGATATCAAACATGATTTAAGAAAGTTATTGAAGTTCAAAAAAAGTTAAACATTAGGGTTAGCCAAAAGTTTACGATGATGATGACGCCATGATGACGTTGACAACGGAATTTTTGGTTGCTATGTCTCACTTTCACGACATTTGTCGCAGGCGAGACAAAAATAAGTGATATCTTAGAAGTTCTTCACTGGCTTTCTGTAAGACAAAAAAGCAAAACAAGAGCTATTATCAAATGGCAGCCAGTTATAAACCTGTGTGGATACAATACGCCTGTTGACATAGTGACTATTATGGAAAACAAGAGCTGTAGTCAAATCAATATGGTAAGTGAAAATTTAAGTGTGTGTGGATATTTAAGGGATTTAGACACAATGATACAATCATCAGGAAAAAAAATTCAAAGTTTTTTTCATAAACAAGAAGTAGATGAGTGACAGATTTGAAAACGGGGGACACAGGACAACTCATCATAACAAAGCTTCTGAGCAAATATCAAATAATTAATCCAAGCACAAGTTTAAAAATCCTTGACAAAAGATTTCACTTTAATTGAAAACAATTCACACCAATTTTTTTTTCTTTTTCATAATCAAAGTTATCAGCAAACAGGAAGTAGAAGAGTGACAGACTTGAAAAGGGGAGAAATGGTAATCACATCATATAAGAGGTTTTGACCAAATATCCAATCATTACTGCATACAAAAGCACAGAAATCCTAAATGAAAATCTCAAAACATGGCTATCATGGAAAAAATCTATGTTATTGACAAACAGGAAGTAGAAGATTGAATGACTTGAATAGGAAAGAAAACAATACATCTCGTCATATCAAAGGTTCCTATCAAATTTCAAATCATTACTTCATACATAAGCTGATAAATTCGTGACAAAAATCTCAATCATTGGATTTTTTTTTTTAGTTTATAACAATTTCCTTTTATCAAAATGACAAGAAGGATTAACACAAGTAGCACTAACTAATGAAGTCCTCTCAAATATACAATAATATCTACAATACCCACTAAAGCATGCACAAGATATATTTGAGAAACACTACACATGCCCCCAGAAGCTTCTTATTTCACTGGGAAGTTCTGTAATCTGCAACCTTGACCTTTGACCTGATATATTTTTGTCATATCTATGTTACTCATTTCTAGACCTATACATTGCAAAGTATGCAAAGTCTATCTTACATACATTGTTTAATGAAGGAAACAAACAATCTGCCACCGATCCTTCATCTGGAGGCATAATGAGTTGAATATTTTAATTTTATAATAGAATAAATTTGAAGCATCTCAGAGGTTGTCCATGAAGAAATCAGACAGATCCTATATTATGACTGGCACATGGCATAATTGATCCCACTGAATTTTTTGTTCCATTCCAAAGCTGAACCTATACCAATGTCTAAGCAAAGAGACCATTTTCCATATCTACCATGGATGGCTCAAAATATGATATTTAAATAAAACAAACAAAATTGCTATGCGTAGCTATGTCCCCCACAGCTGCAGTAAAGTCGATAAAGTCCCATAACTCATGTTAATTTTGTGAATCAAAATGGCAGCAGGATATGATCAACTGCATTAGGTGGCAAACAATTGAAGAGATGTGTCCACAAAGTGCTCCTATGTTGTAGTATGCATTAAGTCGATAAAGTCCCAGAACTCCCATAAAATTTGTCAAATCAAAATGACGATGTGATATGATCTATAACAAATGGTGACTAACAATCCTGTAAAATTTGAATGAATTCTGATCAGCAGTTTCTGAGAAGTTGAGTCAACAAGATTTGCCATTTGTATAACAATGTGGAAATAATCAAAGTCCAATAACTCCAACAAAATTTGACAAATCAAAATGGCGATGCCATATGATCTAGTACTAATGATAACTAACAATCCTGTAAAATTTGAATGAATTCTGACCAGCAGTTTCTGAGGAGTTGCGCCCACAAGTAACATGAGACACGGACACAGACCATTACTATGTCCCTTGTCGCGTTGCGGCGGGGGACAATAAATTGTGTACAAAATCAAAGAATTATCTCCCATAATTATATATTTTTAGTGTTTTCTATGTGACTTATTACTCTAAATTTGTTGCTGTAAATCAAAACGGAACTCAATTTTGGATATTATAGGTATTTGTGATTCCAAAATGCTATTAGATTTTTTAAAAACAAAATTTGTCATGTGCAAGCAACTGCATGACTTTTCTATGGACATCCTTTAATAATCATTAATCTTTTCAAGTATTCTGAAAGCTGTCTCAGAAAATAAGCATAGGGCTTTTTGAAGCAGAGCTTTTTTCTACATTAACAAAACATAGAATTTTTCTCCCATAAATGTAAGATATGCAAATATGATATAACACCACTTACTAAAGACATATAAACAAAGTGCTTCAAATGCTCCCATATTATATTTTCTATGGAGCAGTCCTGACTTATATTAGAACTCTACAAACCTGAATCATTCAGTCCAATTGCCTTTTGTCCAAGGTGTATGGTCAATGAGTGTTGGAGGTGGACTTTGTACATGGTACATTTTTTGTTATAGTTTCAGTGTTCCCACTTCTCTCTGGGATAAAAATTCTAACTGTGATATCCTGAATGAAACTTTTTTTAACAGTCTGGGCCTTAAACCACTAGTCTGATGCCTAAGACTAGTAAAAAATTTAGTCAGCCTAGTAAAAATTTCTGAAAATTTATCGATATATAGGAAAAACATTGTAAACTGGCTTTTGGAAGAAGTTTATTGAGTAGACTGAATTATCAAATGTATTAATAATATGTACTTTCCAAAGAATTTGCTGTGAATATGACTTTTATTTCAAATTAGCATCTGAACATCAGTTCTTAAACATTCATGAGTGGGGCATAAACATATGTATGCAGTGTGATATAGTTATTATGTTTATTATTTATTGTCTTTACCTGTCATTCAGTTTATCTATCAAACTTATAAATGGTGCTTGACAGCCTGGTAGGTGTGTCTTATTCAATCATCTAGGATTGAATGTTCCAACTCCATGACTTTTCTTTCCTTCTGAAATATTCAATATGTAAATGTGAATACACATTGTAGTACAGTTTTGTGTTTTTTATTTCTTGGTGTCTTGCAGAACAGACTTTCCATTAATTCAGTATTTGTAGAGATTGTATTCAGATTTTCTACTTTTAGTACACCATAAAACATTTCTGTTTCATCTAGGGAAAAGGTTCCCTGTCTTACATTAAGCAAATGAAGGAATTGAAAATCAGTATTTTTTCAATTTGGTTGTGTCTTCTTGAAGAAGACATACCTGCCAAGTGACCCGCATTTGCTGGGTCACACCCGCAAAAACATCCCTTCACCCACCGTTTTCACCCGCAAAATTGACCAGGTGAAATTGTCGTGCATGTTTGTTTATTGATTTGTGTCAATCAACTCAAGTAGCATTCTGACAGGTAAACAAGTTAATTAGACTGTTTAATTAGTGTTGATTAGGGCAATTATTAGGACAGGTGTTGTTTATATGGTAATCAATAAGCACTGGCAACGATTACAAAGAATCTACACAATCTTCTTGTATGAAAATGTTTATGAATATCGCTAATTACCTCCCTTGAATAATTTGCCATTTTATAAAAAATGGCCATAAGATTTTGATGTTGACAATAATAAATACCCCAAATTATTGAAACATCTTAAAAAACATTGAAATTTTTGTTTTAAATAGTATCTTGGATATTTTCTTCACATATTTTATTTTGATGAAGTTAAAAGTAAATGATTTTAGCTGTATAATCAATTTCTAATGAAATTACATATTGCCTTTGCAACCAAATAGTATCTTCAAACAAATCATGTGGATCAAAATCAGTGCTGACAAATACTGCTTTGTGAGTAACTCGAATAATTCTGCGCCCTCTAGCGGATGAACACCTCTCGAGGGCTTGAACTTGTAATTGTTTAAATCCTTCAGCTGCTCTCTGAAATAGGTGACCAATCAGCAAACTTCAAATTCGTAAGTCTGCGCAATAGCACATGCCGGTTGTTTACAAACAAAGAAGTTGACGATGTGATGTTTAGTATGGAGATAAAATATTTGTTAAAATTTGAAAAACTGAAAATTAATTTAACTGATTAATCATGAATGGAAAAGCACAAAATTTGAAAAACTGAAAATTAATTTAACTGATTAATCATGAATGGAAAAGACACATTTCTTATGCTGCATATCGACAACGGAAAGGACAAAACAGTTTTATTTATAAATTAAATATCCATGATTCATAGCTCAATCAAAACATCCAGTTGAAGGATTTCCCAGGTGTATGCATTCAGGCGTTAATGGAGCGATCGTAGTGAGAGGAATATAACGACTGAATTATTAGGGTTACTTTGTGAGTTGAAATACTCCATGTAACATGGCAATTCAGCTCTGTTCTCAGTCATATCTGAGATCCAGCATAAATTGATAAAATCTGATAGCATTGCACATGTTTGGTATTTGTTTTCAATTGTCTGAAGCAGAGTTTAACTTTGAAAATATGCCGTCACGCGCTATGACCCTACATCTGAATACACAATGTTGGGTCATGACCCACCACAGTACTTTTGGAGGTTGGCAGGTATGAGAAGATAAGATTTATCACAAGTCCTAATAACTTAGGATATATGTAATTATAGTGTTTGATGTCTGTCACCACATCTGAATTGCACCATCAATAAGAAAGTTATTCATTTTTTTTCTAAATTACGCCTTTCTATACAAAACAAAAGGAAAAGGAACTGCTTTTCTCAAATAATTTAAGGATAACCTTCATCTTATACACCCAAATGAACACCAAATTAAAGAAACCATTTATACAACATCATCAGCATCATACCTGGACCTATACCTCTAAAGTGACAACTCTGGACGTCTGAAAACAAAACTTTATGACTTTCCAATAGTGAACTTCCTGTTTTTGAGCAGTATTATCCTGAAATATCTGGCATATAGCGTCTACATTTCACAACTCATTCCCTATTGCTGTGCCTGTAGTTTGTACAGAGATTTTGTCAACAGAGTGAAATTACTGTCTCAAAAACTTATAGAAGTTTTACGGTCATCACCATAATTGACAGACGTTAACAATGTTTCAATTTTATAAAGGAGACTATATATCTTCAGGTAGATCCAGAGTTTATTACCTGACTGACAAACACCGACTGTGACAAAACCATACTTCTCACTGGCAATGTGACGAAGACCATGCATTAGGCAGGTAATGCGGACACTTATGGAGCACCTGATGATACCTCAGTGTTTGTAGCAGTTAACACTGCTGGTGCTTTAGTTTTGAGGCATTCTTGTTTATTTGTGTTCAATTGTTTTGTCTTTGTCATGCTGTCTCAATTCCTGTTGGATATAAATTTGCCATGCTTACGTATGTAGCAGTCATGTCTACAATACAAAATTAATGCTAAAAACTGCAATTTACAATACAAATTAAGGTTTAGTTGACATCTGTACTAAGCTCTGTTAAATTTTTACATACAGAATATCAAGCCTCTGGCAATTGTAATTTACTAGCTAAAAGCAAAATCTAGATTTTGACCTATTAATCTCTGTGACATAACCTTTGACCCAATCTTAACGAAATTTGCATAATAGTGCTCAGCTTTATATGATGAAAAGATATGGGCAGTTTTCGAATTAGTACCCAGTGACCTGACTCTGAATGTTTTAGCTCTATTAGATCTAACCGCATATAGCCTCTAGCAATCGTAATTAACGAGCCATAGCAAATTCTCGATTTTGACCTTTTGACCTCAGTGACCTTGACCTTTGATCTGACCCTTTTGAAATTTGAATAATGTTATTCAACTTCATATGACCAATATACAGGCCAAATATAAAGATACTATCACCTATGGTTGAAAAGATAAAGGCAATGCTAATGTTTTTGTTAAAATTTTCAAATTTGCCCTTAGTGACCTTGACTTTTGACCTGATCAAATTTGTACTTAGCTCCAGTAGACCTATTCACATATTGAATATCAAGTCTCTAGCAATTGTAATTAATGAGCTACAGCAAAATCTAGATTTTGACCTCTGTGACCTTGACCTTTGACCTGGCCTTAGAGAAATTTGCATAATTGTTCAGCTTCACATGATCAATACACATTCAAAATATGAAGGTCCTATTTCATCAGGTTCAATAGTTTTGAGTCTGGTTAAGTTACAGACAGACAGACAGCCAGACAGGCAAAAAAAAAATATGCCCAGATATAAAGATCCAGGGGTATAGAAATTCTTCTATCCTGAGAAAAGAATTATCTAAAAACATTTAATATTGTCCAGGTGAAATAAATGTACCCATTTCACTGCTCTTCAAATATTGAAACTTTGGTCCATGACTGCTACATTATCAGGACATTAATCCTGGTCAATACACATTCAAAATATGAAGGTCCTATTTCATCAGGTTCAATAGTTTTGAGTCTGGTTAAGTTACAGACAGACAGACAGCCAGACAGGCAAAAAAAAATATGCCCAGATATAAAGATCCAGGGGCATAGAAATTCTTCTATCCTGAGAAAAGAATTATCTAAAAACATTTAATATTGTGCAGGTGAAATAAATGTACCCATTTCACTGCTCTTCAAATGTTGGAACTTTGGTCCATGACTGCTACATTATCAGGACATTAATCCTGGTCAGTTCTGGTTACTTGTTTCCAATGTACTAATTTCTACTGCTGTAAATGTGGCATGTGACTGTGTTAGAAGTTGTTTTTCTATCTGCAGGATAATTTCTGTTGAAATCACTGCTATTGTTGCAGAGGTAACAGTTAAAGGTTTTAATACAAAAAATCTTCATATCTCCTTAGACAATAAGACCTGTGAAAAAAAGAACTTGATTATTGGTGATAATGAACTCAATGTTAAGCTGACACTATACCAGGGAAAATATGTACATTTTGGATTTAAAATATATATCTAAACATTTTGTAGTCTGAAAATAGAATTATTCCTGTATATTATTACCATATTATTATATTATTTGTTTTCTTTATTTTGTGTTCATATGGAATTTATTTGACATTTAGGCTATTATACCAGAATTACCACTGTGTGTCAGACCACTTCCAGCAGCATAATCAAATATTGTTTTTAATGTGAATGGCACTGACATGGACAATTGAGTTATTGGAACAAGAATATCTAACAATTTTACTTAATCTATTAGTAATTTTGGTCCCCTTATTGCATTTTCTAGAATTTGCCTTGCATTGTAAATAAAAAACTCTCCACAGAGCTTTCAATATTACATGTAAAAAGATATATTCATTTGGCTTTGGTATAGGTAAAGTAAATCATACTCAGATAAGATTAGGTCTAAATGGATTAAATGACCATTTATTCAATTATAATTTGATTCCCTCAAGGCTTTGTAATAGATGTGATGCAAGAAAACTGGAAACAGTAGAACATTTCTTCCTACACTGTAAATAGGGGATGGTAAAGGGGGGTCCTCAACACGAAAGAACGTGCTTAAAAATTGACGAAAACGAATCACGAGTGATAAAAATGGCCAATCACGAAACACGGAAAATTGATGCTCGTAGTTCACCGAAAACTGGATCTTAAAATCAATGAAAATTTATGAAATTTTGCTCTGTGATACTTTCCGGTACCGTTACAATTCTATTTGTAACAATTCCCGATTTTTTACAGGAAAATGAACACGCACGAAGTATAAAATATCGAAAACGAATCACGAGCTCAAAATATGGACAAAAACGAGGCACGTGGAATAATGCCGACACGAAAACACGAGAAATAAAAACACAAAACACGAAAACACGAATTTATAACACGCCAAAAACGTTGCACGAAAATAACCCTTAACCACCCTCTAAATACTATAACAATATAAGGTCTGTTTTATTAGAAAAATTAAAAATGCTACTCTGTCCAAATGAGAACATTATAACTTACAAAGAAATGATCAGTAAATATTTAGTTGATATCTTAAAATTTGGAAATGATGATTTATCGATCGATGACAACAAACTTATGTTTCAATATATTTTTGAATTTATTGAAAATAGTAAAAGATTCTGATATATATTATTGTACATATTCATTAACTATTATTTGTACTTTATTGGGTGAGTGTGTGCGAGAGAGTTTTATGTAATGTATTTTGTCTTGTATTATTTTGTCTTGTCTATCTTTAGGTTGAGGATAGCAACTTCGTAGCCCTTGGGCTGTTTGTCATCCTATTAAATAAATAAAGCATTAAATTAAATATTACATTAAAACTCTCGTACCTGGTATTTAAATGACATCAAGGATTTTATGTCATAGTCAGCTATTTGACTGGATTTCAAATCTGATCATGCAATGTGCCTAAAATTTCTGATATATGGGAGATAACCCTTTGTTTACAAAATATCACACAATGCTAAAGAAATAATCACGTGAACAGTTGGGTGTCTGGATTAATGAAGAGCATCAACATGATAACACTTCTTCCCAATTCATCAGAAAGCAAATTCAGATGTTCATTGATCCGCAGAGAATACCAGAAATTAGCCAAAGCGGAATAGCATTGGGAAGGTTCATTAACGAGTTCTGTGCCACAGGGCCGATCATCGGCCCAAAGTCATACTCCTTTCAGTGCCAGAGGGCCGATGCATCGGCCCATTCAAAATCTTGTTGTTTTTTCGATGTCACAGTATGCAAGGCATTATGACGACGTGAACTTGGATATTTAGAGGAAAAGAAAAGGCCCAAGAAGGGATTCAGTTCGTTTTATTTATTCATTTTTATTTTATTTTTTATTATTCTTTTTTTTTTTTTGGTTTCATTTGTTACTATTTTTTACCTTTTCTGATTTTTGGACTGTTTTTGATAATTCAGTATATTTATTTGACTTTTAGATTACAAAGATAAAAAAGGGTAATTATTTTAGTGTATCAAACCATATGTGAGTATGTATATACGATAAACGAAAAAAAAAGAATTATTTATTCAACATAATATTGTAAATCTACATCATTTCCGCGACCCCTTTACCTAAGAAAACAAAACAAAGCAAAAAAAAAACAAAAACAAAAACAAAAAAAAAACAAAACAAAACAAAAAAAAAACCCAAAAAAACAAACAAACAAATAAGTGAATGTAAGTAGATTCCTCTTCGAAAGTCTGAACTGCAGTTTAGTTCATTATCTTATCCCGAATGATGAATTGCAAAATATTCAGCGGTATACTTGCAGTTAGGCGTTAGAATGGACAACATCCATAAATGATCCATCTTGTAGATTGTAGAAAATTTTACCCTTTTTGTAGTCAGCATGTCATTCATATCGTCACATTGGTTTTCTACTAGCGATTTGCTTCGTTCTTTCTTTAAAAGCACACTTGCAACTAAATATCATGTTGATACATAAGAATTGATTCACTTTGGGGAGTTTTACTGTGTTTCATCATCTTAGGCACAGCGTGGTTAATCCTAGGAGATTCCGTGAACAAATGCGAGTCGTTGTTTTGAGATAGAGAATAGAAGATCATAGAAGAGAGTAAGGCCAACACCTTTGCACATGTTTACAGAAAATAGAAAAGACTGAAAGATAGTGGTAAACAAAGAGCTAAGTTGTAGATATATGTGTGGTCTATGCACTATGTTTTACGCCACAGTGTAGTGTATGAAAGACATACAGAAGAGCAGTAATGTTCATTTGGAAAATCTTGCACACATGTCATAAATTCATAAACTTAGATCAGAATTCGAGTTGCAAACTTCTGATGCTCAAGTTTTTAACTGCGCGCACCGGAACTTAATTGTGCGCATTCTATGAAACTTGTGTGGGAACAAGTTGAATTGTTTTTATTTTTTGCAATTTGGTCGAGACAAATCTTATATCTGTTGCTAACGATCGAAGCATGCAAAACAAATGTAGAGAAATAAAAGAGTTTGTGCATTGCGATTACTCCCGTGAAAAAAATACCTTATTCGTGACTATTGACTGTATTCGTGACATGAGTTGTGTGAGAAATAAACCCCGTTTTGCGGCACATATTTATTACATTTTGCCGTTTATAGTTGAATCACTATGGAGAGATTTTTCTACGAAGGTCGGTTATTGTTACATTTTTAACTTGAAATAATCAGAATCTTTTTTTTTACGTAATTACACCTAACTCTTTCTTGTAACCAAAAAAAACCTCTCTTTTTCAATGCAAGAAAAAGTTTGTTACTTCGAAGATTTTTTGGATATACAAGACATTTTTTTAAAATTACACAAACAAAATAAAGATAATGCAACAGTAACTAACCCTCTTTTTATATTTTTCTGACTAGAGAAATTATTTTATAAAATTTTTAATTTATTTGAAAATTTGCAGTTTTTCTTCTTTACTTTCGCAAGGGACATTTACTTACAAATGTCTCTGCTTTTTGCGTAGTTATGAGATGTTTAACCCGTTATTCGTCTTGAAGCAACTGAATTATCTTCGAAGTTTATTGAAGTAAAATATTGTTTGAATTATATGAAATAAATTTTACATATACCGAGGGTTGACTGATTACTGGAAAAAATAATTATCTGCTATTCAAAGCAGTATTGTAATGGTCGTAACTGCAATCAGAGTAAACATTTTGCGTCCCTATTCTCAGTTTTGTCTTGTTAATTACTTTCCCCCAATGTCAAAGAAATAAAAAAAATATGAAACAGTTGTCACTGGTATTGACTTCAATGTAAATAATGACCTCGCCTTCAGTCCGGTTATTATCACCATCTGGGTAACTACCGCTCTTCCACGGACAGTCTTAATTTCACGACAATGACCACTTTTTCATTAACTATTATATATTTTTTTTAAATTATGGCAGTAGCTTATTTCTTCAAAGTTTCATCTATTTTCAGTATGTGTGTGTATAAAGTTGACGACTTTAATTATTTCATCATCAAAATTACCCCTTCACAAGCTTCATTTCTTGCAAAAATAACCCGATAAATCTGTAGGAATCATTTGTGTCATATTTAAATGTTTAAAAAGTTTAATTTTTTTTTTAATTATGGTCAACTAATTTATTTACATGTATATTTTTCTGTGTGAAATCTCGAACTGACTCTCAATTTTCTAATGCTAATGCCATTGTACGAAGACAGAACCATTTCAGCTTCCAACTTTCGCTGAATAATCAAATACATTTATTTTTTATTTCATTTTTGCAATGCTAAACACAAGAGCCAGGCACAGTCGATTTCCCCTCTGACGCCTTCAGCACTAGGGGCGATTGTAACGTCAAACAAACGTTGCTGGGGGAAACGTTACATCATCAGAGACAGCAGCATAGTTCAAAAACCTCACTGGCACTCTCTTAGAGAAAAGGCCTGGCACTGAAAGGGTTAAAAACTTTCAGAAGACTAGCATCGACACAATACAAATGTACAATCACATTTGAATGTACCAACATTCCCTCATTTAACTTTTTATTCAAATTTTGATCATAAACAAAATAATACATTAATAAAATAAAATAATAAACAGTAAAACCATATTTTAACACCACCATTTGTATAGAAAAGTTTTGGCATAAGGTAGAGGCTGATTTACACTGCAAGTAAAGATAAATTTGAGAAAACTGACTTCTAAAGTGAGGTTGCAAATGAAACAAGGGGCACTTTAGTGAGGCTTCCCTTTATGAAAACCTAACACTTTCCAGGCGGACGATGCCTTTTGGCATCATGGACCCTGTGGTTACTTTTATGTCCCTCACGGTATCCCATACATTGGAAATTGAAGCTTAGCAGGCTTGACAGACAGAAGGGTACTGTAGCTAAACAAATAACCCCAATAGGATCAAGAATCTAAACTGCTGTAATTGCAGGGACCTATTTAGTACCCATGGAAAGCCAAAGCTCGCAAAAAGTGATATTTAAGTGAGGGGTGGGCTGTCATAGACCCCCAGTACTTAAAGACCTGCAGCAGAAATGCAAAGTTATGGGCTTTTTTGTTTACAGAAAAGGTCTACAAATGTGCTAGACACCAAGAAAAAATTTAAAGATTTTGGGGAATTTTTTACACCAAGTTGTAAGCAAAAATTGCAAAAATCAGCATTTTTGCCACTTAGGGTCTATCAAACTCTGACTCTACTGTTATCAATCGAAGACTTTTTATGTCTCTTATGCTCAATAGCAAAGAGGACTTGCCACTCTATATGTCTGCATAATATAACTTGCCTAATTCATTTTAGCAGATTTCCATGACAACTTGAATGTCAAAAATGACCAAAACTGCCGTTTTTCAGCAGGGGTACCTGCACTTGGGCCCATCTCCCTTCCCCTACACCCCAGACCACCCACCCACCATCCCACCCCTTTTGTTCATATATCAGTATATAGATGCTGGCAAAGTTTCATTAAAAAATTTCAACTCATTTGCATCTCATTTGCATAAGTTTGCAAAGTTTTGAAAAAAAGGAATTGTACAAACTTAATCCCACCTGGCAAGTGTTAAGAGTTGAAGTTGATCTTTAAGTAAGTAAGACAACAATTTGCAAAATCTGTCTGATCTCTGTTGTGTAACACAGTCAATATTCAATACACTACAAACAAACGTTTAACAGTCACTTAAACCTGACTGTAAAAACAAAGACTGCTTCAAAGTACTATAAATTTCAAATGTAGACATTCTTCATCATGTTTAAATCTCCATCCTTGTAATGTATGTTCACTTCACTTTCTGTTATTGATAGTTTCCCAACTCAGCTTGCTTCATTTGAACTGCAAATTTTCTTCCTGTAAGATGTGGGGGACAATCTTTCAAGTCTTGCTACTAAACATGAAAGAAATTATTGCTTAGTGTTTATCATATTGTTGCCAAAGCTAACTTATCCCATCTCAAAGTTTACTAATATACACTACCCCCACTTCCCCATTTGAATGTATGAATTTCTGATAAAAAGTTTAAATCTTTGATAAAAAAAAAATCTAAATGAGCAGTCAAATTTTTTTCCTTCATGGTGTCAGGCAATAATTATACATTCCTTCATGCACATTTGCATGTCACTAACTTTTTTTAATTTTCATAAAAAAAAAATTGATGGATGTTCCATGGAACACTTGTGTCAGCTGCACTTTAAAAGGCCTACCCAAAAGGGCCATTTTTGGCTCAATTAACCTCTACAATCTGTAAAATCAAAATTCTATGTATCAGGTGTATGTCTGGATCAGTAGAAAAAATATATCCTGTAAATTTGTTTAGAATATGAATTATAATTTTGAAGGTCTTGCAGATAAACAAAATGAATTGACATTTGAGCAATTTATGCTCAGTGAACCTCTAAAATCTGTAAAATTGATTTTACGTATCAGGTGCAAAACTATATCACGTAAACAACATATCCTGCAAATTTGTTAGAATATGACATACAGTTTTTGAGGAGTTCAAGATTAACCAATTGAATAAACTTTAAGAAAAGTGTTATGAAAATTTGTACCATTGACAATATTTGTTGAAATTATTCGGTAAACAGGAAGTAGATGTCCAACAGACCTGAATTCAATAAGTGCAATATGGAACCCCATACTCAAGTCACATATAAAATTACAAGTGGCTGTGATTTGTAGTTGCTGAGAAAAGTGTTTTTTTACCATTGACAGTACTTGTTGAAAAAATATTCCAAGTCGGTAAACAGGAAGTAGATGTCCGACTGACCTGAATTCGATAAGCACTATAAAGAACCCCATACTAAAGTCACATACAAAGTTTGAAATGGCTGTGATTTTTAGTTGCTGAGAAAAGTGTTACAAAATTTTTATCATTGACCATACTTGTTGAAAAAATATTCCAAGTCGGTAAACAGAAGGTAGATGTCTGCAAACCTGAATTCTATAAGAGCAATATAGAACACCATCCTTAAGTCACATACAAAGTTTCAAATGGCTGTGATTTGTAGTTCATGAGAAAAGTGTTACGAAATTTTTATCTTTGACCGTACTTGTTGAAAAAATATTCAAAGTCGGAAAGCAGGAAGTAGATGTCCGACTGACCTGAATTTGATAAGCGCAATATGGAACCCCATACTAAAGTCACATACAAAATTTGAAGTGTGAATTGCAGTTGCTGAGAAAAGTGTTACAGAGGGACGGACAACAACAATGATGCCAATGATGACGCCGCAAGACGACTAAAGTGATCCCTATATGTTGCCACACAATACATGTGCATGCGACACAAAACCTTCTAGTGGTTCTTTAAAGAAGAAATAAATAAACAGTCAGTCTGATTATCTCCCCTTCATGCACATCTGCATACAATAAACCTTCCTTGGTCTTAATTATCATCAAATCCTTCAAGTGGTTTAAAAATTGCTATAACGAATTAATGAAAAGTAAAAATCAAATTATCTCCCCTTCATGGTGTCAGACAACAATCATTTTCTTTATGCACATCTGCAAATAGTGTCTTTCATTTGCGTTAAGTTTAATCTATCTAAATCCTTGAAGTGGTCTAACTGACATACAGAATGATTCTTGTATACTCCTCCTAATCTTTGTTTGATGGGGGTATTCAAATCAAATCAAATCAAATAAAATATTTTATTATGCCAATCAAGGACCAACAGGGGGCAATGACATAAAAACACACATGATTAAAAACATACATACAAACATACATACTAGCTGGAGCAAAATCAAACAGAATGAATAAAAAATTAATATGCATTCAACAATTAGCTATGTTATATTTACCATCATTTATCAAAAAAAAAATGTATGTTGACCTGGTCCAGCAGTGGAACCCGGGTAACTCAAGACAGCCTTTCTGTGATTATATGTATATGCCAAGACTTAAAGTATCTTATATATAAATATATATATTTATTAAACAACACGGGCGGACTTAATTACAAATAACTGTCATGGGGTTGTGTAGCTACAAGAGACACCAAGGGACGGTGCTGCATTAGTTCCCCTCTGACTGCCATTTTTGATAATGGATCAGCACTAAATTAACAACACTTGATGAGTACCTGTCAGTATCAATCATGCCATGTTTGGTTTAAACCTCTAGAAGAAGAAATTTGTACTCCTTTCCAATGTTAAACCAAGTTCCCTGCTTTTGGCCATATTGAATGTATTAATAACATTTGGTCAGGACTTCATAAAATTGATGGGTGTTCCATGGAACACTTGTGTTGCCTGCACTACAGAAGAGCCATTTTTTGCTCAGTTAATCTCTAAAATCTATAATTCAAATTTTAAGTATCAGGTGCATGTCTCGATCAGGAGTAAAAAACATATCCTGCAAATTTGTTTTGAATATGAATTATAGTTTTGAAGGTCTTCAGATTAACAAACCAAATTTACATTCAAGCTATTTTGGCTCAATGTACCTCTAAAATCTGTAAAATTGAAATTTTAATATCAGGTGCGAAATTAAATAAGGTGAACAACACAACCTGCAATTTTGGTTGGAATATGACTTTAACAGTTTTGAGGAGTTCAACATTCACAAATTGAATAAAAAAATGAGCTTTTTTGGCTCAATTAACCTCTTAAAT
>MJUU01033375.1:13757-30420 GCA_002080025.1 Modiolus philippinarum | reverse complement strand
ATAGTGTTCTTCCTTTGTCTAAAGTTTCATCAAAAACCTTCAAGTGGATTAAGAGGAGTTTTGCGTAAGAGGTAACCCATACATAAGGTATCAATGAAAACTCAAAGTTGAATTATCTTCCCTTCCTAGTTTCTGGCAATAATTATATTCCTTCATGCACATCTCCATATAGTGTTCTTACTTTGTGTAAAGTTTCATTAAATTCTTCCAAGTGGTTTAAGAGGAGTTGCGCTTACGAGGTAACCCATACATGAGGATTCAATGAAAAGTCGAAGTTCAATTATCTCCCCTTCCTGGTTTTGAACAATAATTATATTTCTTCATGCACATCTCCATATAGTGTCCTTCCTTTGTGTAAAGTTTCATCAAAATCCTTCAAGTGGTTTAAGAGGAGTTGCGCTTACGAGGTAACCCATACATGGGGAATCAACGAATAGTCAAAGTCCAATTATCTCCCCTTCCTGCTGTCGGACAATAATTATATTTCTTCATGCACATCTCCTAATAGTGTCCTTCCTTTGTGTAAAGTTTCATCAAAATCCTTCCAGTGGTTTAAGAGGAGTTGCGCTTACGAGGTAACCAATAAATAGGGAATCAACGAAAAGTCAAAGGCGGATTATCTCCCCTTCCTGGTTTCGGACAATAATTATATTACTTCATGCACATCTCCATATAGTGTCCTTCCTTTGTGTAAAGTTTCATCAAAATCCTTCAAGTGGTTTAAGAGGAGTTGCGCTTACGAGAAGTGTGGACAGACGGACAGACGGACAGACGGACGGACAGACAGACAGGGTGATTCCTATATACCCCCCAAACTTTGTTTGCGGGGGTATAATTAGATTGCAGTTGCTTGTACCCTTTATATGTATATGCAGACAGGGGTTTACAATATTCACTTTTTGATACTGGGACAAAAAAAAACATTGCAATGATGATAATCAGTTAAAACTGAAATTGTTTATATATATGCATGACATGTAAATTTTATGATATATGTTTGAGTACACTTTTTCATACCTCATCTTTGAATCCTGTGTTATGCTTATTTCTGGGTTACCAATCTTTAACTCTAAAATAAATCAAAGATTAAACGAAATTAGAAAAGAATTTCCTTTTTTATATAAATATGTGCAAAGATCTCTTCTTTTATCCATCTGCAAAGAGAAAAAGAGAAAAATGGCAAATCTGCAGACGAATCAAAAATAAATTTTCCAGTCAAATTAATATATCATAATATAATGCATGTCTGATTTGAATGCTTGTGACTCTCTTATTTTAGTGTACTATTTACCCATTTCTATGTTTTCACTAGACTCTGGTTCATACATGTGCCAATCAATTACCAAGTAATATATTTATATATTTCAAAGAAAGTTTCAATAATAAACTACCGTTATGATTATAATCTTGCATTCTATCAATTTAAGTGGGTGGTGCCTGGTAATTTGCTGTGTTTGTATCAAATGCTCTAGTGGTAGAGATGCTTTGCATTCCGGTTTTCATGAAAACATGAAAATATAATGTGCAAGTAAAATTCTTATTTCTCTTTCTTTGTGATTTATTTCTTGTATTTCTATGTCTAGTCATGGTATCTCAAATTATTACCTTTAAATATAAAACATATATAACTATTCCCCCTATATAAATGTAAGAATCAGTACAGGAAAATAGGCCTGATGATCTGCTTTTCTATGATTTTTTTCTGAAAAAAAAATGTGTTTGATTACCATTACCCTTCTTATGTATCATATCTATTATCCAATAGTTTCATGACTAAAAAAGTTTTAGGTAACTTATGCATGTGGTTACTCAGTGACATGAACATGAACAATTGCACTTTATGTATAATTACACTGGATAAACCTGTACCTTTATACATCAATACACATCCACAATGTGACAAGCTTTTGTTAAGCACTTTCATATTTCTATTGTAGCTTTTGAAAGGTAGAACTGAAAAACTGTAGTGAAAGGTAATATACTTTTGCAGGTTTTTCTTTTTCATCTCCTTCTTTGGATGTGACCTCTTCATCAATGTCTGATATGGGAAGGTAAGAAAACTGGACCTTTCCATATTGTATTACAGAATCAATAGGTATAACCTTGCCGTTGGCTTTTTCTAAGGCATCCTCAACAAGTTTGAGACTCTCGAGGTGTGGAGTAATCTAAAATATAATTAAAATGAAAAAAGGTCAATCATAGATTGCAATCCCCCTGCTCACCTTTTTTGGACCCATATTAAAGTTTGGTTTTGAAAATGTATATATATAAATTTAATTGAAAATTAAAAGATTTTTCCAGTCTTACTATTAAAAACAATTCCAATTATTGTAAGGAATTGAAAAAGATATGGTTGCTAGATGGAATTCCAAAAAAAGAGTCTTTGAGGGTTTTATGAAATTTAACAAAACCAGAATCAAAATATTTTTTGCAGTCCTACTATTGAGAACAATCACTGGTTCTTTAAGGAAGTGAAAAATGTATGGTTGCTAGGTTGAATTCCCAAACAAGAGGTTCTCAAGAGTCTGTATCTCTCACCTGGGTCCTATGCAGCACTATAATTCCAAATTGATGGTCAATCTTTGATGGTGTATGCACATAAAAAACAGAAGCTTTTTATAAAATTTAATTAAAATTGTTCAAGCAGTTTCAGAGAAGATTTTTGAATGCAGTTTCCAAACTTAAGGGGCCTATGTTAATCTATGTTCCCTGCTGGCAGCTATTTAATATAAAACATTGAAGAGGGTCCCCCAGGGACTGTCATATCAAAATTCTACTGCAATTGTTCAAGCAGTTTCAGAGAAGAAGATCATTTTATGCATTTCCCATTGGGTCCTATGTTAAACTAAGTTTTGCTACTGGTGGCCATGTTGGAAGCCGGATAAGCACCAAAGTAACAAACTTGGTCAAATCTTACAAGTTTCATTTATGCAATGTTTAAATTGAATCCATTTAGTGGTTTTCTATTTTATCTTTGAATGCATTTCCTCTTAGGGTTCAATTCATAGCTGGCAGCTATATTGGATGATGGATCAGCACCGAAGTAACAACATTTGGCCAGCTTCTCATAAGCATCATTTATGCAAAGTTTGGTTTAAATCTATTAAGCAGTTCTATAGAGGAAGATCTTCTGTTAAATTAAGTTCACAGCTGGTGACACTTGGTCAGCGCCTAACAGGTAAAATTAATATCATGTTTGATTTAAATCCATTCAGCAGTTCTCTAGAAGATCTTTGTGCGCATTTCCCATAGGGTCCAATGCTGTGGGTCATACAAAATGACGGATCGGCACCTAATTAAAAATACTTAGTCAGCACCTCATAAGCATTATCAATGCCAAGTATGGGTCAAGGCAATTCAGTTGTTCTCAAAAAGAAGTTCTTTGTATGCATTTTCCCATTGGGTCAAATGTTAAAATTTAGTTCCCCATCTGGCGGCCATGTTGGATGACGGATCGGAACCAAATTAGCAACACTTGGTCAGCACCTCATAAGCATCATTCATGCCAAGTTTGGTTCAAAGCCATTCATTTATTCTCAAGAAGAAGTTCTTTGTATGCATTTTCCCAAAGGGTCCAATGTTGAAAATTAAGATCCCTGCATTGACAGATCAGCACCAAAGTAACAACACTTGGTCAGCACCAAAGTAACAACACTTGGTCAGCACCAAAGTAACAACACTTGGTCAGCACCAAAGTAACAACACTTGGTCAGCACCTCATAAGAATCATTCATGTCAAGTTTGGTTCAAATACATTTGATAGTTCTCAAGAAGAAGTTCTTTGTATGAATTTTCCCATTAGGTCAAATAGTTAACTAAGTTCCCCGCTGGTGGCCATCTTGGATGAGGTCGGAATACTTGACCGTGTTCAATTAAATATAGTCTTTAACATGCTGAACATTTTTGAAATTTAAACTTGACCCTATCCCAAAGCATTTTTGAAATAAAGGAAAAGTAAACAAGTGAAGACCCCAAAAGATGTCGTGCCCGTCCCTGCTTGTCTTCTAAATTGATGTGAAATCTAAGTGAACTTATCAGAAAATTGAATGTGCTCACTAGACTGTGAAATTAAGGTCACTGACAAAAGCAATATAGCTTCCAAAGACCAACCAAGATACAAAATATCATTGACCTACCATTTATGCATCATGAGAAAATCAGAAAAGGCACCAAAGGTGCGAAAGCCGAGTTGCAAAGATTTGTTATTTTCATAAGTGCATTATCGGATAGGCAAATAGTTGCATATAAGCATATAAATTCTTTTATTTCAATCAGAGATTTATAATGGAACTTTTGAGGATATTTGACTTTGTCCTAACTTGACTAAAACTTTGGCAGAGGTTATAATCTAGGTGATACATATATACTGCTGATAGCTGCATGAAGTCAAAACAATCCAAGTCCCTTTCCAAATGAAAACTTTGGGTAGGGGTTCCCCTTAAAATTTAGTTTTTTATTATTGCTGAAATTGTATAAGTATGTATCAGATTAATGCCTTTTTTCCTAAAAAAAAATCCTTTTCTAGTTTGGTATACATGGCAACCAAAAGCTCCACTATCCATTACAACTCATTTCAGACCAATTTTTGGGCAGGGGTTCCCCTTATAATCCAGGTTACATAAGATATTGCTGAAATTAAAACATTCCAAGCCCCCCTTTCAAAAAAAAAAACTGGCAGGGGTTCCCCTTATAATCTAGTTTATACATATTTCTGAAATTGTGAAGAAATATATGAAACAGATTTTTTTTTTCACATTCAGTGTTCTGGTTTGGTTTCCATGCTACTTGAAAGCTCCACTATCCATTACAACCCATTTCAGACCACCATTAAAAAAAATTTGGACAGGGGTTCCCCTTAAAATCAAGGTTATACATATTGCTGAAATCAAAACATTCCAAGTCCCCCTTTCAAAATAAAGATTTGGCAGGGGTTCCCCTTATAATACAGTTTTTACATATTTCTAAAATTGTGAAGAAAAATATGTAGTACAATACTGTTTTTCTCAGATTCAGTGTTCTGGTTTAGTTTCCATGGCAACTGAAATCTCCACTATCCATTAAAACCCATTTCAGACCACCATTCAAAAAAAAATTGGACAGGGGTTCCCCTTATAATCTAGGTAATATGTATTGCTGAAATCAAAACATTCCGAGTCCCCCTTTCATAAAAAAAATTGGCAGGGGTTCCTCTTATAATCAAATTTATAATGCGACAGAAAATATGTAGAAGAACACTTTTTTTTTTAAAAGATTCAGTGTTCTGGTTTGGTTTCCATGGCAACTGAAGCTCTACTATCCATTACAACCCATTTTAGACCACCATTAAAAAAAAAATTTGAGCAGGGGTTCCCCTTATAATTCAGGTAATATGTATAGCTGAAATCAATGATTTACAAAAAAAAACTGAATACACATCTGCACATTTTTTCATCTAAGATTTTATTTCCACTGGACATTGCAAAGGACTTTAAGTAATATTGAATACTTCTTCACATTAAATTAATTACCTCCCTTAGTTTTATTACCTCCCTTTGTTTAATTTTGACTTTTCAATATATCTTATTTTTTTTACATTATTGACATCCAAAAAAAGTGTTGGTGCTTATATAATTAGAACTATGAAATGAATATACATGTTTAAGCAATATAAAAACTACTTTTGTATGAACAATAAAACTTTTTTTAGCTATTTTTAAGCTGTTAAGCAGCTTTATACCATTGCTTTCGGTCTAGACTAGGCACTAGCCAGATGTACCTAAAAGACATCACATTACACATTAATGTAGTTCATGTCTTGCAGTAGTTTGTGAGAGACTAATTGTCAAATTCCAATTATTTCCTTTGAAAATGTTCAGACTGGGTCTTCAGACTGAAAGTATATGCAGTTCTTACAAAAAACTGCATGAAAATGTATCTTTATTTGACATTCATAATTCACGATTCGGTTCATTCATAAAAATTTCCCGCAATGCGCTATAATTAAGTTTTGTTATGAATGGAAGCATAGTAACTTTTACGATCACCTTTGTAACTTGTAAAGCTGTCTATATCTACATCTCTTATTATAATCATGACTTTTGGTCGATTTATTGTTTATATGTACATCTTATCATTTAAAAAGGTATGGCCTGTTTTTCAATTTTTACATTTTCTGGACAAGAGCTAGATATAAGAATTGGCCTTACTTATTTACATTGTACGGCTCGTCTGCAAACACTGTTTTTGAAAAGAATTTAAAATTAATTCTCTGATGGATAAATTAAATGACCTTTTAAATCTTTTGAATTTAAAATGAACCATAATGCTAATGTATTGAAAATGAATTATTGGTACAGTCTTAAACTTTATCTTGGACGGCGTACTAGAGAGCGACCGGCTTCTTCATGCAACATAATCAAGTATGTTTTTGGTAATGGCGAAACTCGCTGATTTGCAACAATTGGGGAAAACTGCACGCTTGCTGACTTTTCATCACTTGCAGTGTTTTCTCCTCATGTTTCAATTCATTTTGCGCCAATTCGAAAGCAGGAAGGGAATTCTGGCAGTGGACAAATGTAAGAAAACATCAATCCAAACAATTCAGAGCCGCGAGTTCCAATGTCAATGAGAAACAAATGCTTTTGAACCCGATCAATGTGATTTAGAGACTTTTCGGCTATGCATTTCTGTATGTAATCTTGGTAAATGATATAGAATATAAGCAAATTACTTTTTACTGATAAACTGATTTCGGTGTTAGTTGCTCCCATTTTCAAACACGAGTACAGTATTATGAGGGTGATGCTAAAACGTGTAACAGAACGAAACGAAACGAAACAAAACGGAAAGAAACAAAACGGAATGGTTTCATTTCTTTGTTTAGTAATTATTCCTTATATATTACTATTTCAAGAAACAAAACCGTTTTGTTTCGTTTCGTTGCGTTTCGTTTCTGTATATTAGGTTTTGTTTCTTAGTTTAGTAATATATTTTTTATAGAAAAGGTATTTATGAATAATATTACTGATTGTCTGATTCTTTATTGCCTGTTAAAGTAAATATGATAACTAAATAACATATTCTTATTTTTATTATGCAGTGTGTATACAAAAGGGTCTCATAGTGGACCCCTTTTCCTAAACAGTGCAAAGTTGTTTTCAGCCAGCTTTCCCGTATGACGAACGGGAAAATATGGCAAGCACTTTTAAAGAAGCTGCCTTTCTCGATTCAAGGGTATTTTTTTCTGCGGGAACCCCATCACGTCCGAATTGTACCCCCTTTCAAGTCCATCATTTTTCAAAAATCTATAGCATGACGTCCAAAGCAAAAAATAAATCCCGCGAAATTCTTATAACCAAATGAAAACAACTACAATAAAAGCTATTCTTTGACATCTCATTAATCAGCTTCAGCTTACAATGGGAATCGATCTAAAACATCAATTTTACCTCTGCTACTGAAATCAAGATAATTCAATGGCAGAGCATGATAATCGATATTTTTTCAGTTATTTCATTGAAATATATTTAAGAGGATTGAACAACAATAGTGTTCTCTCCTTATAAATCAACAACATACAAAATGTAACAGCAAAACACAAACAAAAGAATAATCCAGTCTGTGCCTTTAGCCACTAGCCCTACGCCCGAGACTAGTAAAATCAGTCTCGGGCTAGTAAAAATTTGAAGTGACTAGCCCGATGGGCTAGTTAAAATTGCACCTTATTAACAAAGAATCTTTTATAAGGGCTAGTGAAATTTAGTGCGGGCTAGTACAACACGGAACCTTACTAGCCCCTTCGGGCTAGTGAATGAAAAAGTTTTTGGCGCATACTGATAATCACTTAATTAAATACAACAAGGTGTGTGAACTTACTTTTAATTTTAACAGTAAACGAAAACATAAAGCAAGAAAATAACGTACATGTTGATTAGAGCCTATAATCCTCTAGACTTATCAATAAATTTTTTAAATTTGTTTGAAAACATCAATGAATTTCGATGATCACTGTACATGTTCAAATTAATTGCAGTTGAAGTTATAGTCTCATGTTCAGTTGTCATGTGCTATTTTTTCCTTCATAATATTTGTTCAAAAGATAAAATATTGTGAGTATTTGTTCCAAAGAAGCGAATATTATAGTATTTGTTTGTGACGGAATAAATGTTACATAACTATTGTTCCAAAAAGAAGAAATATTATGACAATGTTTATAATATTTGTTCCAAAGGAACTTTTGTTATGCGGAACAAATATACATTGACACATTTACTCAATATCCATTCATGAAATATGTATTTGCCATAACAAAAAGTAGTACTTCAGTAAAATTCGTTTTCATTTATAACAAAGAGTAATTATTTGATTAACATAGAAAGGACATATCTATGTGCAAGTTTAAAACATTTAAATTGATTTTTTATGTACTTTTAACAAAAATATTGATTATAGCACTTGGTCATTTTGATCTGTTTAAAATTGCTTGCACGTGAAGCATCATACGCAAATATCGCAAGAGCATGCTACTGTATATTCTGGTAATCAAACTATTGTTTGAAAAGAAAAAAAGGGAAAGAAGAAATAAAAAAAGGTGGAAGGGACAACCTGGGCAACAAGTTTTAATTTCCACTAGAAAAGGCGGGAAATGGGTAGGGGCAGGAAATTTAGCCTTCTATAAGACACCCATTGCGTCTGCTCTCCTTAGAGCAAAACAGAAGGGGCCTTTATACTGCATAGAGCTTTTGGGTTTCTCCAGACAAGTTGGCTATGTAATGTTTTGCGGTCAGGCTTTCCGTATTATGACCTAACTACCTTGTATAGACAGGGCATTTCCCTATCGACCAGCTGTTGACGAATCCGGAAGCTCTGTAGTTCTGAAAACCGATTTAGGTGCCAGGCAACATTTTTTTTTGCATTTAATGTACAAAATTCTGTAGCATCTTTCTATGAAATTGTGTCCTCTATATTATAAAACTATGGGACTGGACATAATTCCATTTATCTGCAAAGACACTACATTGACTGCTTAATGAAGGAGATGGGCATTGACAATTCTTTTGGCAACCCCACATACAAACTCTCCACCATACCAAGGGAGGACATACTAAAAAATCACAAATCAGTATTGTCTTCCTTTGGTATCAATTTGAGTGAAGAGAACAGCAATCTGCCTTGTATCTACTGGGTACCTAAATTACATAAATGCCCTTACAAACAGAGATACATTGCTGGATCTGCCAAATGCACAACAAAACCCCTTTCTAAGCTCCTCACTTCATAACTTACTGCAGTCAAAGATGGCCTGAAGATATATAGTGATATAGTGAAAAGTATACTCAACAAGTGGAGTGAATCAGATGTGGATTCTCAAAAACTCAAAAGACTTATTAGAATATCTATCTTCAACTGAACTCAACCACTGCAACAGCGTCAAAGCATTTGATTTTTCTACTCTTTATACTACTCTTCCACACGATAAGCCAAAGTCAGGTCCTCCGGGATTTAATACATCAGTCTTTCTGTACTCATAAGGGTGAAAGAAGATATTCATATTAAGTGATAGGTAAAGATGGGGCCTATTTTGTTAAACATCACACTGATTCACTCTCTATAGAGAGGTGGATGTCATTGCAATGCTGGAATTCTTGGTTGATAATATTTGTAGAATTTGGAGGACAAGTTTTCCAGCAGACAATAGGGATACCTATGGGGACTTATTGTGCGCCACTTTTAGCAGATTTGTTTCTTTATTCGTATGAAGCCAGGTTCATCCAAGGGCTAGTTCAGAAAAAAGACAATAATCTAGCCAAATCCTAAAATTTCAATTTCCGTTATATAGATGACGTTCTTTCATTGAACAATCCTCAATTTAAGGATAACCTTCAACTTATATACCCAAATGAACTCGAAATTAAAGAGACCACTGATACACCATCATCAGCATCACACCTGGACCTATACCTCTACATTGACAACTCTGGACGTCTGAAAACAAAACTTTACGACAAGCGTGATGATTTCGACTTTCCAATAGTGAACTTCCCGTTTTTGAGCAGTAATATTCCCACTTCTCCAGCATATGGCGTGTACATTTCACAACTCATTCCCTATTGCTGTGCATGTAGTTTGTACAGCAATTTTGTCAACAGAGCAAAATTTATACTGTCTCAAAAACTTATACATCAAGGGTATGTTCAGTCACTGTTGAAATTGTCACTTCAGAAGTTTTACGGTCGTCACCATGATTTGACAGACCATTACAATGTTTCTGTTTCACAAATGAGAACAGATATCTTTGTGTAGATCCAGAGTTTGTTACCGGACTGACCAACAACGACTGTGACAAAACTGGACTTTTCACTGCAGACTTTTCGAAGCAGATCATGCTTACCCTTCCGGAACACCTGATGATACTCCCAGTTTTCAGTGGGAGTTCACACTGTCTGTTGCTTTAGTTTTTTGTGTTGTCTCGTATAACACATTTGTCATCTTTTAGTTTTGTCTTCGTTGCTATGTTTGTGATACCCATTTGTCCTTGTTATTGTCCGACCACTAAATACACTCACATAAACTTTTCAAACTTTTTATCTTTGTACTGTTTTAGGGTTAGAGAAGTAATACGTACCATGGACTTTTATTGGTTTTGTCTAACGGTTAGAAAATGACAATTACCAATCAGTCATCAAACAGATTCATTACTATATTCTAGCTGGCTGTGTCACGGGTGCAATGCATGGAGCAGATCATGCTTACCCTTCCGGAGCACCTGATGATACCTCAGTTTTATGGGTTCACACTGCTAGTGCTTTCGTTTTGTGGTGTTCTTGTTCATTTTTGTTTACTTGTTTTGTCTTAGTCATACTGTCTCAATTCGTGTTGCTGTGACTTGCCGTGAAATTATGGCCGTGATTTTGGATTTATGATTTTAGAATTTCCCCTTTCCTCATTCTTGCTTCAGTATTCGTTTGCCGATGTATCCATGATACCTTGCGATGAAATTATGTCCTATCAAAACAAAATTACATATCGAAAAATGTCTTTACCAGAAAAACTTTTCATGGACAAGACAAATTAGTTGTGAAATTTCGTCCAGATCTCAATGGGCATTATTTCCCAGTTCTTAATGGGCATTATTTCCCAGTACAAAGTTTTACGTTAATATTAATATTTTTTTCTAATTTAAGAAATGAAACGGAACAGGAACGGAACAAAATGAAACAGTTCCTTGAATTAGTAATTAATCAATAATAAATACTAAAACAAGAAACGAAACAATTTCGTTCCGTTTCGTTCCGTTTCTATTTCGTTTCATTTCGTTTCGTTCCGTTACACGTTTTAGCATCACCCGTATTATGATATCCATTTACTTTTGATACACTTTATCAGAAAAGAAACTATGGTATGTATTGTAATTAATAAGGGTATTATTTAAGGATTTAATTGAAGATGTAGAAAACTGTTGTAGCTTGGGTAAGATACACTAAAGGTGTGTACTTGAGGACACAGAGTGCTCAATTTAAAGGTACAAAGAACATATCGTTTTCAAGATACAAACTTCTACAGGGGAACATGCTTATCTTAGCACTTCATCATGTGATAACAGTGACGTTGGGGTGCTTACAAACTTCTACAGCCAGTACAGGAGAACATACTTATCTTAGCACTTCATCACCTGATAACAGTGACGTTTGGGTGCTTGATGTCCTCTGCTTCGTAATTGCTGTTAATCATGTTAATAACAATATCTTTTTTGACAAGTTCCGCTTATATAATGTGGTATTTTTTTCATTCTATTTTATTATGAAGCTTGAAGTTAAGAACTGCAGCAACATGACTGCACTGACTGCAGGATAACACAAAAATTTTATGTTTGGAACTGAACTTCAATTTTGTCGCATTTGCGTCGATCAAACTTGAAAAAAATTCTTTCAAAATGTGCAAATCAAAATCAACTCATTCAGAACAATAATAGGATCTTGCATAAGGTCAGATTAAAGATCGGGCTATCTTTCATGAGTGTAAGAAATTTCGTCTTTTCTTGAGTTGAGCGTAGCGAAACGAGATGAAAAGATGCATAATTTCTTACACGAGTGAAAGATAGCCCGATCTTTAATCATGATCGAATGCAAGTTCCTATTTCTTCCGTAAAATACGAAAAAAAACATCTGCAAACCTATACCGTATGAACAATGTCATCGCCATTTTTATGTACTTTACATTGTGACGTCAACTGTTTTATGACGTTTAGTCATGGTAACGATTGTTTTATCACAAAAATGGACATTTATGATTGGTCATTTACCAGTGTAAGATGAAGTTTACCCGTGTTAGATGAGATCTCGTGCATCGATCTTACACGGGTCATCTTACACCGTAAACCACCATTTATGGAAGAAATACTAATCTTTATAGGGAAAGCAATATTCCCTCATTTTACAAATTAGTTAGCCTTTCTGAGACGCATTGACATCCTGTGTGTTGAAAATGCAATAAACTGGAAATGTGGATGAACCTGGAACCTCAGTAAAGATAACAATACGTCATTCCGGGAATTAAAGGATCTCTAAAACCTCATACATGCATTCATTTGTAATCGACCAAACAAGATATGTGATAATAAGATAAAACTGCATATAGGTTATTTCGTTTTCATCATTTTAAACACATTGTCAGGGCTTTTTTTAATTTTTCAACAATATTATTTGTAAAAAAGTCAGATCAGATTCTCTCCTACCCTACCTCACATTTGTTTTTGAAATACATGCCTAGTAGTTCTAACATTGATAAAATGCTTAACAGCTTTCCAGCGTCCAGTGCTTTGATTGTTATCAAATAATACCAAACCTGTGATTTTAGGCTTTATTGAAATGTTTAATTTTTGTTACATTTTTTGAAGTTGTGACCTTGACCTTTGTCACACAAACCTCAAAATCGATAGGGTTCTCCTCTGATCATAACTCATGTCTATGCCAAGTTTCATTTGGATGTGTAATGTGGTTTTGGAGATACTGTGTGGAAACGGATAAGTCATATTTTTGTAAGTTGTGACCTTGACCTTTGTCGCACAAACCTCAAAGTCAATAGGGATCCTTCTCTTATCATAACTCATGTCTGTGCAAAGTTTCATTTGGATATGACATGTGGTTCTCAAGATATCATGCGGAAACCAAAAGTTGACGCCCGGACGCCCAGACACCATTCATCAAATTATAAGCCGAGTTGACTTCTTCGCAACTCTGCTAAAAATCAGAAATGCTCGCTAGACCATGAAATTGAGGTCAAATGCAAAAGTCATATGGCAGATTATCAAGCACTGTCCAAGACCAACCAACATACAAGATATCATTGACCCACCACTTACAGATAATGAAAAACTAACATGTTCACTAGACATTGAAAGTGAGGCCCTGGACAAAAGTAACATGCCAGACTGACATGTATTGTCCATTTGATTTCTATCAATCTCTATTATCTTATTACGGATAAAAAATTATAGAATTTGCTGTCAGAGTTCGTATATATAATATAAATATATTTTGTAAGAAAAATTGGAAAAATTTTATGAAATAAAATTTTAAGAATTTTTTTCTGGAGATTTATAGAAATCAAATGGACAATACTACCCAAGACCAACCTACATACCAAATATTATAAACCTACTAATTCTAGTTATTGAGAAATGGACTAAACCAGAGATATTTAAGCATACATGTGATAGCTCCCGGATCCTGCGGAAGTCTCCCGTTTTTATGGCCTGAAATTTGTCCTCACGGATTTGGCTGTAAAACTCCTGTATTTTATTTGTTAAAAATAATGTGAAAAGTAAACTGTTTTGTACCCTATAATGCCTGTCAATCAGTTGCTCTTGGTTGATTTCTCATTGAATTTAAAGGTAATTAATGATATTTTGTTGTTTTAAATAATCACAGGTGTCATTTATAGCCTCCAGCAACATGGCCATGATTTAATTATTGTCAAGTTGTTTTACGAATAAGTCAAAGTGGCATGTGAAAGCCCAGTTAAGGAATTTAGGACATTTAATACACATATATTAGACAATGAACTATTTGTTTAATGTTATAAACCCTGATATTCACAATTTCAAGATGTAAAACGGACAAACCAGGTCAAAACTTCGAATGGTTTAATTTCCCCTTATAGTGCGTATAACATAGACCCAAAAATATTTTCAGGTGTTACCTTTAATTAAAATCAGCTATCAATTCTTCAGAAATGAAAAGTTACATCAGTTTTAAAAATTTTTATTGGATTCTACGATATATTGTTTAAATATTTGCAAATTTAAAAGTACAGTGGATTCCACTTAATCGCAAACCTGATAATCGCAAAATTCGGTTAATTGCAAAAGAAATCAAACACCGATCCATTTCCCATTCAAATAACGTTAAATTCTCCTGTTAATTGCAAAGCAGTTAATGGCAAAATTCGCTTATTAGCAAAAGAAAATTTGCTAAAAATACATGAAAGTTTCGTTTATAAGCAAAACAGAGAGGTTTATTGCAAAAACAAAAGGAAAAGTTTCGACATTTGCATAATACTGACAAGTGTATTTTTGGAACAGATCGATACCGGATGTCTGTATTAGTATACTCAATAAGAGAAGACCCTAAAAAATGTCTCGCCCATCCCTGCTTCTCTCTAAATTGATGTGAAATCTAAGTAAACTAATCAGAAAAGTGAATATGCTCACTAGACCGTGAAATTGAGGTCAAGGACAAAAGTCACCTGCCAGACTGGCATGTACTACCCAAGACCAACCTACATACCAAATATTATTAACCTACCTCTTCTAGGTAATGAGAAATGATTTATGCAGAAAAACTTAACATGGCCACTAGACTGTGAAATTGAGGTCAAGGACAAAAGTCACCTGCCAGATTGACATGTACTACCCAAGACCAACCTACATACCAAATATTATCAACCTACCACTTCTAGTTATTGAGAAATGGACTTAAGCAGAAAAACTTAACATGGCCACTAGACCGTGAAATTGAGGTCAAGGACAAAAGTCACCTGCCAGACTTACATGTACTACCTAAGACCAACTTACATACCAAATATTATCAACCTACCACTTCTAGTTAATGAGAAATGGACTTAAGCATAAAAACTCAACATGGCCACTAGACCGTGAAATTGAGGTCAAGGTCACATAACGTTATGTCCGTCAGGTAGCAATTGATTAGTACTACCACTGGACCAAATATGATATTCCTACATCAATGGGTTTTCAAAATATCCTGCATTTAGTAAAAGTTAACGCTGTCGCCACTCTCGCCGTCGTCATACTTTGCACGCATATGTCTCGCTTTCGCGACTTTCGTTGCGGGCGAGACAATAAAATAATATTAGAAACTTTTATATATTTTAAGTAATATTTTGAAGAGTGATAAAGTATGATTAATGAACAAATTCCATTCCAACCTTGTCAATGGGAAAGGAAAATCAGTTTGAGGCAATATGTCTTCCCTCCATTGAGAACTGTAATTGTATAAGATTAGCAGTTGACTAATTAGCCTAGTGAATCATAAAAATATGTTTCATGTTTGATCTGTTTCATTTTATGTACTCATACAACACATTAACAACAGTCGAAGAGTAAAAAGCGTCCGCTAAAACCGACCTGAAAAAAATCTCCCTCATTGACCCCTGAATCTTCTGGTTTTTGGAGGGAGATCTCCTGCATTGGCATCCTGACCCTATCACATGTATGTTTAAGGTGGCTACTCAGCCATGAAATTGAGGTCAAGGACAAAAGTTATCTGCCATACTGACACGTTCTACCCAAGACCAACCTAAATACCAAATATTATCAACTTACCACTTCTAGTTATTGAGAAATGGACTTAAGCAAAGAAACATAACATGGCCACTCAACCATGAAATTGAGATCAAGGACAAAAGTTACCTGCCAGACTGACATGTACTACCCAATTCCAACCTACATGCCAAATTTAACCAACCTACCACTACTAGTTTTTGAGAAACGGACTTAAGCAGAGAAACTTAACATGGCCACTCAACCATGAAATTGATGTCAAGGACAAAAGTTACCTTCCAGACTAACATGTTCTACCCAAAACCAACCTACATACCAAATATTATCAACCTACCACTTGTAGTTATTGAGAAATAGACTTAAGCATAGAAACTTAACATGGTCACTGGACCGTGCAATTGAGGTCAAGGACACATGATTTTATGTCCGTCAGGTAGCACTTGATTAGTTCTACCACTGGGGGCAAATATGATGTTCCTACATCAAAGGGTTTTCAAAATATCCTGTATTTTGTTAAAGTTAAGGCCGTCGCCGTCATCATATTTTGCATGCCTATGTCGCACTTCCTGTGACTTTCATCGCGGGCAAGACAATCATGCTTGAAGTAACCCTGTTTTCTCAGCAAATTTGGTTTTGATGCATATAATTGTCATTTACTCCTTCTTGTCAACAGCATTCTACAAAGTGATGGTACATTAGCAGAGAGCTTTGTAAAATGTACTGGTAGTACCTCTATGCTCATATTAACCAACTCTCTATTTATAACCTCCTTCATGGATGAAATATGTCATACATCATATGCTGAACAATTATCCAGTGCCACCATGTAACTTTTGTTTATCTTCACAAAACAGCTGTAATTAAATCATACAATTTATTAAA
>MJUU01033367.1:107464-133009 GCA_002080025.1 Modiolus philippinarum | reverse complement strand
AGATTCATTGCCGGGTCTTCCAGATGCACCACTAAACCTCTTTCACAGCTCCTCACTACTTTGTTGACCGCAGTCAGAGATGGCCTGAAAAATTACTGTAATAAAGCTTACTCCACAAGCGGTGTGAATCAAATGTGGATTCTTAAAAATTCCAAAGATCTCCTTGAACAGCTATCCTCAACCAGTCTTACCCATTGCCATAGCATTCAAACTTTTGACTTTTCTACTCTTTATACAACCCTTCCACACAATAAACTGAAAACAGTAATTGCAGATTTAATACATCAATGTTTCTGCACTAAAAATGGAGAACGCAGATACACCTATTTAGTTATACGGAAAGACCAGACATATTTTATTAAAAACCACACTGATTCAAACAAGAAGTACACCGAGACTGACGTAATCAAAATGTTAGAATTTTTGATCGACAATATTTTTGTCGAATTCGGAGGTCGTATTTTCCAACAGACAATAGGGATTCCCATGGGAACCAACTGTGCGCCACTTTTAGCCGACCTTTTCCTTTACTCGTACGAGGCCAAGTTTTTACAAGGGCTTATTCAAAGAAAACAAAAACATTTAGCCCAGTCCTTTAATTTCAGCTTCCGCTACATAGACGATGTACTTCCTCTTAATAATCCTAAATTTAAGGAGTATTTACATCAGATCTATCCCAATGAGCTTGAGATTAAAGAAACAACTGAAACACCTACTTCAGCTTCGTACCTAGATCTTCTATTGTATATTGACGAAGATGGACGTTTGAAATCTAAGCTATATGACAAGCGTGATGATTTTAATTTCCCAATTGTGAACTTTCCCTTTCTAAGCAGCAATATACCTACCTCTCCAGCCTATGGAGTGTACATTTCACAGTTGATTCGTTACTGTCGAGCGTGTAGTTTGTACAGTGATTTTTTGAACAGAGCAAAAACGCTGTCCCAAAAGCTGCTTAGTCAGGGATTTGTTCAACCTATGTTAATTTCATCCCTCAAGAAATTCTATGGCCGTCACCATAACATCATTGAAAGATATGACGTGTCAGTATCTCAAATGAAAGTGGACATTTTCAGCTAGATTCACGTCTTCCCGGATTTGACTACCGACTTTGACATTTTCCTGGATCGACTCACTCACAGTGTGACGGGTGCTGTTAACAGAGAAGGACATGCTTACCCTTCCGGAGCACCTGATGTCACTCTCAGTTTCACTGGAGTTCACACTGTGAGTGCCTTTGTTTTGAATGTTGTGAATTTTATTTCTGTGCATTGTGTCTGTCTAACGTCATTGTTTTGTGTCTGGTTCCATTGTTTTCTGTGTTCTCGTTTTGGCCATGTCTTTGGACTTCGATTTTTGTGGATTTCCCTCCTTTGTTCCTTCGGTATTCTACTGCCGTTGTTTCAAATATTAGATTTTTTTAGGTAATCTTATTTCAAGTATTTTTAAATCAAGCTCTGTCCCCGTCACTCTGCTAATTTATTTGTTTTATATTTCAACGCCAATGCCATAAGAAAACCTTCAGAGAAAATGAAACATATGATAAAAGATTGAAGTATGCGCATCAATAAAAACATCCAAACTGA
Source organism: Modiolus philippinarum (assembly GCA_002080025.1). Lineage (NCBI taxonomy): Eukaryota > Metazoa > Mollusca > Bivalvia > Mytilida > Modiolidae > Modiolus > Modiolus philippinarum. The sequence goes on along the minus strand of MJUU01033367.1, from coordinate 131,423 downwards.
CATAATGGCAAGGCATACGGTAGGACATGAACAAAACTATATGCCGAGGCAACATCGACTTGAACAATTTCGAGATTAATACATGCTACAAATATAGCGAAAGAGAACAAAATCTTCAAGCAATACAAAAATCCTTTTGTCATAAAAAATATAAATAAAAAAGGAAAAATAGCAATAGACACCTTCAATGTTGAACAAATACAATTACAAGGATCCATCCACGCGATAATCGCACATTAAAAACAGATGAAAGAAAGACATTACAAAACCAAACATTAACAATGATAGGAATCTTGAACAGCCGGCAGCCGGTTTTATCAACTTCCGAAGTTGGAAAACAAATATAAAATATTTCACCTAAATAATATTCAACGTTGAATTTATTCTTTAACTTGTTTGAAATGATAATATTACAGTCGAAAGTGTTCTTATTTCCCTTCTAGATGTGCTGATGCAAAAGATGTAGAGAAATGTTCTAAAACGGATAAAGAAAAAGCAAAAACAATAGCAAATTGTGGTTATCTTTTGTCAGCTGCTGGTCCTTTCAAATCTTGTATGAACTCTAAGAAAGTAAATTTCGCAAAAATGTATGCTAGCTGTGAATTCGATGTATGTGCAACTAAAAAGTCCAATGCACACTGTCAAACGTTGGAGAGTACAGCTCTAGCATGCAGTCAAAAGGGGTACCAAGTGACATGGCGAAGTTCGAATTTTTGTCGTGAGTATTTATGAAGTATTACCTCTGCAAATGTCCCACTATTTACTACTTTATTGGATTCTGTTTGACGTTCAGTGTAAGTGACAATGTTCGAAATTTAAAAAATCGTTATCATACTTTGTGAAAAAACATTTAATTCATTGAAATGAAAATGGCCAAAGATTTTTTTTTCAAAATCACTGTTTATTAATGAAGGCAAAGGTTCCAGTTTCATCTTCTTGTTGCGCATCTCTTGCGTAGTTTGCTCACATCATAGAAAAAGTAAATCAGTATGAGTACAAGTCAATGTTAGTAAAATCTAATATCTTATGTGTCTTTCTTCGTATGTCATGTATCAAGCTTATTAAACCTCATCAAACAACAAAATACCAAAGTTACTGTTAATATATTTTCTGCATATGTGCACAACTTATGCTTCATCCTTGCAGATCAAACCAAAACATTTGGAAGTCCATTAACCGAAAAACGTGTAAAAGCTGATAAAGAACAAATAACCAAAAGGATCTAGATAGAAAAGCCAAATTTCAGCTACGGACAGAGCTATGCATGAGGGTGATTCTCCTTAGTTTTAAACAAAATTTTGTAAAATATAAATACTGCAAGTTTCAATAAAGTCGGTGTACGGGTCAGCACCGAAGCACTGACCAGTGGGTTAGTGAATACCCTCGGGGACTAATAGTCCACCAACAGAGGCATCGGCCCAGTGGTAATAAACAACAAAATACCGAAGTTACTGTTAATTTATTTTCTGTATATGGGCATTTCGACAACTTATGCTTCATCAGCGCAGATCAGACCAAAACTTTTGGAAGTCCATTAACCGAAAAATGTGTAAAAACTGATAGAGAATAAATAACCAAAAGGATCTAAATAGAAAAGCCAAATTTCAGCTAAGGATAGAGCTATAGACGAGGGAGATACTCTTTGATTTTAAACAAAAAATTGTAAAAATTAAATACTGCAAGTTTCAATAAAGTCGGTTTACGGGTCAGCACCGAAGCACTGACCACTGGGTTGGTGAATACCCTCGGGGACTAACAGTCCACCAGCAGAGGCATCGTCCCAGTGGTAATAAACAACAAAATACCGAAGTAAGTGTTAATTTATTTTCTACATATGCGCATTTCGACAAACTATGCTTCATCAGTGTAGATCAAACCAAAACATATGGAAGTCCATTAACCGAAAAACGTGTAAAAGCTGATAGAAAACAAATAACCAAAAGGATCTAAATAGTAAAGCCAAATTTCAGCTAAGGACAGAGCTATGCATGAGGGAGATACTCTTTAGTTTTAAACCAAATTTTGTAAAATTTAAATACTGCAAGTTTCAAGAAAGTCGGTTTACGGGTCAGCACCGAAGCACTGACCACTGGGTTGGTGAATACCATCGGGGACTAACAGTCCGCCAGCAGAGGCATCGACCTAGTGGTAATAAACAACAAAATACCGAAGTAAGTGTTAATTTATTTTCTGCATATGCGCATTTCGACAACTAATTCTTCATCAGTGTAGATCAAACCAAAACATTTGGAAGTCCATTAACCGAAAAATGTGCAAAAGCTAATAGAGAACAATTAACCGAAAGGCTCTAAATAGTAAAGCCAAATTTCAGCTAAGGACAGAGCTATGCATGAGGGAGATACTCCTTAGTTTTAAAGAGAATTTTGAAAATTTAAATACTGCAAGTTTCAATACAATCGGTTTACTGGTCAGCACCGAAGCACTGATCACTGGGTTGGTGAATACCCTTGGAGACTAACAGTCCACCAGCAGAGGCATCGGACCAGTGGTAATAAACAGCAAAATACCGAAGTCACTGTTAATTCATTTTCTGCATATGCGCATTTCGACAACCTATGCTTCATCAGTGCAGATCAAGCCAAAACATTTGGAAGTCCATTAACCGAAAATGTGTAAAAGCTGATTGAGAACAAATAACCAAAAGGATCTAAATAGAAAAACCAGATTTCAGCTAAGGACAGAGCTATGCATGAGGGAGATACTCCTTAGTTTTAAAGAGAATTTTGAAAATTTAAATACTGCAAGTTTCAATTAAGTCGGTTTACGGGTCAGCACCGAAGCGCTTCTACGTGTGACAAAAATTGAAAAGAAACAATATTTATTAGTCAAATTATATTTCGTTTATACGGTAAACAGATGTATTATGAAAAGTTCGGATTCTGTTGGTTCATTTTACGGATAAACGACGAATGATTATAGTCTATTCTTGGTTACTGACATGCTCTGACATGCTCCGAAATGTGACAAAAATAAAAAGAAACAACAATTTTTAGTCAAATAATATTTCTATTATACGGTAAGCAAATTTATTATGGCACATCTAATTTAAAATTTTATATGCATTCTTTGCGATACTTTAACATTTTATTCTTGGCATTTGATATTTTCGCTAGGTTTCACAGATCAAGTGAATTTTTACCTCATGTAACGAAATGAGATTTGCTTATGTGATACCTATATTGTCTGCTTCTGCAGTATAGTTAAAGAAAGCTTGAGTCAATTCCTGCTTAAACGTATGTCATGTATCAAACATCTTGGTATTCATAATGTATAGAGCGTTGACAGCTGCTATGCATGTGTCAGACTCTCTCTTTGTTCGACATTTCACACAAAAGCGATTCGGTAAGGTAGAAAGGTTAAGTCCATTCTTGCTTACTAACAAGTCTTATATCAACAATATTGGTATGCATTATTCATCTTGGGGTAACAAATGCAATAAAAAAGTTCGGATTCTGTCGTTTCATTTTACGGATGAAGGACGAATGAATATAGTCTATTCTCGGTTACTGACATGCTCTGCAAGCTAACACATGTGACAAAAATAAAATGAAACAATAAATTTCAGTGCCAATATATTTGTAAAACTTATCCTGTGGATATGTTTTGGTATTTACATATATTGAATAAATAGAGACAATGCTGCACAATGAAGTAATCTTAACAGATGAGGAAAGCTTTCTATTTTTCCTTTTTATACGACCGCAAAAAATTTGAGGTCGTATAATGGTATGGTGCTGTCGTCGTCCGTCGTCGTCGTTGTCGTCGTCGTCGTTGGCGTTGTCGTTGTCGTCGTCTATAGACACTTTTGTTATTGGGCAATAACTTAAGTTCCTGATGACCAATCCTTATGAAATTTTACCACAGTGTTTCTTGGCATAAAAGGAAGGCTGGGGTAGGTTTTGGTTATTTTGGCCCCTCCCTTTTTTTTAAAAAGGGGCCAAAAAGTGCAAAATTGGGTGTTTTCACATATTTGGCTCTAGAATATTTATTATTTATTGGATTTTGATGGGGTTCCTTTCAGTGTGTTCCTTATTAGATTTCTTTTCAGTATTATGCCTACAGATTTTAAGTGGCGTGTACCGTTCACGAGATAGGCGGGGCCCTAAAGGGGCAATTTTCAAAAATTTCATTTTTTCATTTTTAGTCCAATTTTGATGCAGTTTTTTTAATGGATTCTTTTTGAAAATAAATATACAGCCACACCATCAGATTTTTGACAACTTGTTTGTTTTCCGAGCTATAAGGGGCCGAATTGGTACAAACTTGCAAATTTGCAGGTTACCTAAAATTTTTATTTTTCATCGGATTTCAATGGGATTTTTTTCTTTGGATTCCTCTTGATTTAAGCTTTCAGTAGTATGCCAACCAATTTGGCGTAGCTCTTTCTGTTTTTGAGCTACAAGGAGTCAAAGGGGTCAAAATTGCAGTTTTTCGAAATAAGTGAAATCTTTTATTTTTCATCAGATTTCATTTCATTTTTTTTNTGTGTTTTTTTTTTGGAATCCTCTTGTTGTAAGTTTTTCGTAGTATGTCAAAAGATAGCTCTTACCGTTTCTTAGCTATAAGGGGTCAAAGTGGCAGGGATTGCAATTTTCAAAATATGTAAAATCTTTTATTTTTTTATTGGATTTTAATGGGGTTCCTTTCTCCATAATGGTATAGTTAAGTAGTGTGTTGACCAATTTGACATATCTCTTATAATTTCTGATACATACACGGAATTATAAGGGCTAATATTTATTTTGCCTTAGTAATTGTGCAGCTAATAACTGGGTCGAGCTCTTCATTGTGTCCATCTAATTACTTTATCAAGTTCTTTACTGTGTCCTCATTCATTTTGAATTACACTTGTTCAAATTTCAGTGTTTGATATGCTGCGGTCGTATCATGCTGCGCTCGGCGCAGCCCTTTATTTTCGGATATGTCCTTTTTGTAAAAAAAGTTTGTTCCATTCAGATATTTTTAGGACAAATAACTCGGTTTTTAGTTTGTGTATCATGCGATTTGGTGCAGCAGTTAATGGTTCTTTGAAAGCTTGAGTAACATTTTTGACAATGACTAACAACTACGTTCTGTCATAGTCAAGTACATAATATATGACAACTGAATGTACTAGTATTACAGTACAATGAATTCTACTAATAATCATTTCCGACGATTTCCCTTTTTTCCGCAAGAAAAATGCACAAGAAATTGATTAAATTGCTTAAAATGTGCACTTGAATTGAATTGAAAAAGAAATATAGAATGAAATGCCTAGAAATAGCATGACAACTATCTGCACTGAAGAGACATAAGTTGTCGAAATGGTCATATGAAGAAACTAAATTTAAAGTAACTTCAGCTTTTTTGTTTTTTTGTTATAAAGCAGTCATTATTTTTTGTTTGTTTTCAAATCGCCCATTTTCTTTTCTTCAGCTTTAAAATGTAGCGATGGTCTGGTTTATAAAAAGTCTGTCTCCTGTACGAATACATGTGAGAACCCAAAAGCAAGTCTGAATTGTAAAGATCCTCCAGTTGACGGTTGTACTTGCCCAGATAACACTTATCTAAATGGTGGAAAGTGTGTTACAATGGACAAGTGTGGTTCTTGTGATGTGGAATATGGTGGAATCTCCTTAAAACTAGCAGTAAATATTTCAGTTGTATTTCAGGTTTAAATTTAAAATAAAGGGAAGTGAATGCACATGGGACAAAATCCCTATAAATACATGGTAAGATTAAGGAAATGGAACAATGCTTTCATTGTTGTTCTTCATCTTGAAGTCACCTTCAACAAAGAGCAAACACTCTTACCTCATAGTAAGTTCAAGACGGTCCGTAGCACCATTAGCTAAATATTGAACAACGTTTCACCCATGTATCCACTGTTTTACATTCTTTTTGTCATGGATGCGGGGTCGTCAGCAAGTATAAAATATCGGGCAAAGTACTCTCACAAACACTGTCATCCTTTTCCCGTCTAAGGGACTAATGGGCAATACAACATTTAAACGATCACAGGGCACTCATCGAGTTGATTGTAAGATACCTTTGCAAGTAAAATCGAGAGATATGGGCAATATAAATAAAGATGGCCATAAAAATGTTTCTTTTTCAAAACAAGAAAGATGAGGAATTTTGATAATGCATTCATATGAGAAATTCTCACATGAACAAGTACACCATAACTGACAAAATAAAAAGAGCATACACCATAAACACGGGGAATCTTTTTTACGGACTCCACACTGCACGAAAGACAAACCCCACGGTAAATGAACAAATAAAGGGATATGGTGGAAATGTACATTGGACAAAACCCTATAAATACATGGTAAGATAAACCAAATTGAACCATGCTTTCATTGTTGGTCTTCATCTTGAAGTCACCATGAGGCCTTCAACAAAGAGCAAACATTCGTCCGTAAATGGTGGTTTACAGTGGGAGATGACCCTTGTGAGATCGATGCACGCGACCTCATCTTACACCGGTAAATGACCAACCAGACGTGTTGATTTTTGTGATACAACAATCGTAACCATGACTTAACGTCATAAAACACCTGACGTCATAATGTTAGGAACACTCAAACGGCGACAACATTGTTCACACGGTATAAGTTTCTAGACATTTCTATCCGTGTTTTACGGAAGAAATAGGATCGGGATATCTTTCACTCGTGTAAGAAATTCTGCGTCTTTTACTCTCGTTCCGCTACGCTCCACTCGAGAAAAGACGAAATTTCTTACACCTGTGAAAGATAGCCCGATCTTTAATCTGATCTTATGCAAGATCATATTACTCTTACCTCATAATAAGTTCAAGACGGCCCGTGTAAACGATTACATGGCACTCATGAAGCTGATTGTAAGATAACTTGGCAAGTTGAATCGTGAGATTTGGGCAATATATATATATATATATACAGATGGCAGGAAAAATAGTTTAATTTTTACAAAAGAAGAAAGTCAAATGTTGAATTTTGATAGTGCATTCAAATGAGAAATTTCATGAAGAAGTACGCCATAACTGACAAAATAAAAAAAAGTGTACACCTCAAGCTCGAAGAATCTTTTTACTTACTCCACACTGCACGAGAGACAAACTCTACGGTAAATGTTAAGGTTTTTAGAGTTTATTGTAACGTTTTTAAAACTCCTTTTGGCAGTGCAACTGCAATGTCATGTATGTTTTATGTTTTAATAAAAGCAAGAAACCTTATATCTCATAAAAACACTGACAGATCATTTTACCTCTCGCTTTAGCGAGATGGTATATAGTGATTGCGGTGTCTCTTCGTCGGTTTGTGCGTCGTTTTGTCCGTCCGATAAATGACACACACTTTGTGGCGACAACTAATTCTAGACCACCAAATTCACCGAAACTTTCACAGAATATTCAAAGCCTGTTGCACATCAACTATTTTAAAATTTAATTTGATTTGATTTGATTTTTTTTTTCATTTTTTCATTTTTAATTTCTGGAATCGGATAGGGAACGAGGTATATATGTTAGTGAGTTTTTGTCACAGTTCTTCTAGTTTATTCTCTTTAATCCTTTGGTATTTCAAATTTTTATTTACATATAATTTAAATTGCTTTTATTATCGCTTTTTAAGGTAGATATACAAAATGTACACTGTTGCTCTGCGCAATTCATTTGCGTATTTGCAAAATAAAGAGTCGTTAGGGGTTAAGTAACTTGACAGCTTTTCTTTTTTGGCTTCATAATTGAGAGATAGATGTGAAACGTCATATTTTGCATATTTTGTCGCGAATTACTTCCCCTTTCTCATAGGTTACGTTGAATCCAGACACTTCGTAAACTATCTCCCTTCAAAGCATGGTTACATATACAATGTACATTTTTTCATTGTAACCAATAGATCATGTCATAAACTATCTATATTTTTCATTGTAACCAATAGATCGTGTCATAAACTATCTATTTACAAAAATATATGAAATTCTAATGGTTCATTTCTTTTAAACTGAAAATTGCCTTTCCATGTTTTCCAGTGCATTCTATGTAAATTTTGGTGAAAAGGGGGCAAAAAAGCAAATTAGACCTCAATTCTAGAAAAAAACAAGCATGGTGACCCATAATTTTTATTACAGATTTCGGGTCGGTGGGATTGGTTCTTCAATTGAGCCAACTTACAGCAAAATCTCATGGATATGGATATAAGTGTCTATCTACATAAATTAATTGAAAATTGATTTCTATTATCTATCGCCACAAGACGAACATATGTCTATATGTTGTAACTATTCCTTAGCTTAGAAAACTTGTGCGTTTGTCGGATAACATATGACAGTGATTGTAGAAAAGCTTTGATTTTAAGGCAATGAATTCTGCTCCAACCGGTGGTTAGGGCCGTGTTGAACTTACTAAGAGGTATTAGCAAAGGTCATTCTTGAAGGTTTCATGCTTACATAAAGAAGAACAACTATAAAAGCCTTGTTCCATTGCATGATGTTGTTATGTGTATTAAGTACATATTCTTTCATTATTTGTAATTGAGTAATGAGTATGAAATTTACACATAATCTACATCCTTCGTTGTTTACATTTGTCTTTTGACTTATTTGTGGTTTTTCTGTGCAGAATGTGGCATAATATTGTAATTTTCATCCATAGCAGATGTTTCCTGTTATCTCTTTTTATTAACTGGACTCGCATGGTCTACGCCAGGGTTGGAAAAAAAGCGGGAAATACTCATATTTCCCAGGACGGTGGGAAATACTGGTAATTCCGGGGAAATAGTGGGAAGTCCCGCACAATACTGGGAAATATACTGTCAAATGATATGACTCCATAACTTTGTAGTGAAAAGTGCTGCAAATGGATCAGACATGTCTAAATGGAATTATGCAAAGGCAATTTCATTTTCTTCCACTACCATATGACTATATTCCTTATAGGTAAAACATTATGTCTTCCCACTTTCAATATTAAACATCACCTGCATTCAATGGTAATCATTTTACAATGTAATACCTTTAATGCAATTGATTTATCTAAGTGTTTGTGTAAACAAAAATCAAATTCATTAAGGTACTAGTAATTATCATTGTTATTTAATAATAACAACTAATATTGTGTCAAATGTGAGAGTGTTAATTACTAAATCAACATAAATGTCAATGATGGGCTTGGGTATACCTATTTTTTCAAAAAAAGATAACAAATTGATTTCAAAAGGCATGTTTTCACAACTAACTAAATTATATAATAGTAAAATAATATAAAAAATACACACATTTGTTTTTTTTCAATTAAAAATGAATCAAAAGTATTTCAAATACAATTTAAAAAAATGTAAATTTGAAAGTAATTCAAACAAATAGTTAGGAATATTTTTATGTCAGGAGGGTTTTATTAGAGTCATTTTTTTATGTTTCCCAGTATTTCCCACCTTTTGAAAATTAGCAGTATTTCCCAGGACGGGAATAACTGGTAATTACCAGTGGGAATTACCGCCACTGGTATTTCCCGGCCAACCCTGGTCTACTCTCAGATGTTAGTTCAGTATGAATTTAAAATGTGCAAACATTGTCAATTTTGTTGCCTCCCTGATATTCAAGTCATTTGATGTAGGAATATTTTCAGTAGTCTTTTTATTCAAACATATTCCATATTAAATATGGCAAAAAAATAAACTTGTGAAATGAAGTTTTGGACTACAGTTGGAGGATTAAAAACCTGGTAGTTTGATAGCGGACTAAGAGATGACCACGTGAATGTTATCATACGACTGTTGCAAACTTGGTATTGTAGAATCGCATTCAGATTTTACGTGGTTGTTAAAAGCCAAGAGCATGTCAAATTTAAATAAACGACTTTTATAATTTAATGGTCTTAAGTAATGCAGATCAATTTGCACAATAAAATCTGATCGACGCTCTCCTTAGCTTAGATGTGATCAAATGTATTTAGTTGATTTCATATCTTTTCAAGTTAGCAACACAACTTATTGTTGTTATCACCAGGTAGGCGAAACGTATCCCAAAGGCGATTGTGTGGTATCAGGGAGATGTCAAAAAGTCGACGGGAAATATGGTTTGGTAAAAATACCAGCCAGTAAATCGTGTGCAAGCGGGGAAGCTTGTAAACCAAATAATGATGGAGAATATAAATGCATAAAGATTCCAGGTATGAAATCATCATTTTATTTACTTTGAATTGAGGGGAATTGTGGGTACATTGCATTTTGCCAATCTGTTTATAATGAAATGTTTTACTACAAGTGTATGAATTTTGTAGACTTTGTAATAAACTTTTATTTGTCATTTATTGTAATTTTGTGACATGACAGAAGTTGTTTTGCATAGATTTCATAATAGTTATCGATGATTGATATTATAGAATTTTAGAACAAAGTACTTCTATCAGTGAATAAGGGTAACTGATGCCTTGACTGTTTAAATCAAGTAAAGTAAAATACTTCTGTTTACTACTGTACTGTTTTTCATTTATTTACCTATCAAATTGGCAGTGTGAAATATTTGATAACCTGCAATTTTCCTGTTTTGTACAAATAAATTTTAACTCACTTTGCTAAAGACATGGAAAACTTGGCAACCATCAGCCATCCATTCGAAAGTCTTCTCGGTAACCACTGGCCAAATAGAACCAAACACGGCCAGAATAATTCTTAAAGATAATATACCCATGGAAAAAATAAACTGTGCACTTACTCGATATATCATAGAACCCGAATAAAAATTCACATGAAACCATAAACTTAAATTTTTAGGTATATTCTCTAGAAGGCATCGACTCTTCACAATTTTGTAGCGGTAATGGCAATGAATAGACCAATCACAATTAACATGGACAAGGATTGAATTAACAAGATCAGTGGACAATATGACTTCTAGTTTTATAGATGTGCTTGGCAATTTACGCACAAACAAAAAGAGTTTATGTTCAAAAAAGGTGGACGAGAAGTCTTTTCACAGATTGCAGGCAGCTGTAAACCCACTTCATTTAGACAACAGACAGATTTAACAGATTTAGTGCCTTAAATTTGCATTTTGGTCAAAATGACAGGAAAATTCAGCACATTTTCATGGAGTTGTTCTAGTTGTCAAGGATAGTGCATGAAACTTGTGTTAACCCCTAATTTTCCTGTATGGTAAAATTTTGACACTTTCAAGACAAAATCAGGCTGTTTTTAATGATGTCTTGCTTTTGATAAAAGTGTTAAAACAATTAAAGTTGTTTGGTCGCAACAACATTTGTGAAGTAATGTTGGATGAATACTGTGCATGTCAGAAATCCGGCTATAAGGGTGTTCACTTTATGTGTTTATGACCGTAAATCATACTTTTTATGGTTCCAGAACTTCTGAAATGGTTGAATATGTAACCGTAAAGACTACATCTTGTTTTCATAAAAGCAAGAACTGTTTGCTTTCGTCATTCTTTCATGTTTGTAATGCAACGTTCGAAATGCGCTAATTCGGTCCTTTTTCGACACTCCTAGAAATTACACCAGATGTTTTTTAAGGGGCAGAAAATTATTTCTTGACGTGGTAGAGATCTAAAAATTCAATTACACTGAAACAATATGTCGGAAGCATTTGAACTTGACACTAGGTTAAAAAAATGTTAAAAAATAATGAAATCCTTTAAGCGCGCAAAATATTCTATAGAAATCGGGAAACAAAATCAGAATTTCTGTGAGTATGTTCAGGTATGAACATGCCAAATTTCGTATCAATATTCCGTGTACTTAAAACAAATATTGCTTTTTACCCTTGCACAGTTTCTTTTTTCCTTGAGTATATATCCGGCAAGTCCGAATCCCATCAAAAATGGCCGAAGCGGGGAATTTAGTTTTAGACTGAACTCTATGGGAAAAAATGGAAAGGTCGCACCTGAAACTACTAGCAAAATTAAAAGCAAACTTATTCTCAATGACCCTTTGATGGTCCATTCGATAGGGTTTTAGAGGGGCTCTATTCCATCAAAGATTACCACCATCATTGAGCATAATTTAACATTCGAGCATACGGAAAACACTTTCAAAGATCATCCAGGAAACTACAAGCCCAATTAGAGCCAACTTTAGTCAAAATAGTCCAAAATTGTCTCTTAAGGCGAAGTGTACGTAATTGTCTACTCCAACGTTTTTAAATTTCGTATACAAATAGTGCATGGAAATATATAACAGAAAATCGAAAAAAAATGGGGGGTCGCCGTTTTAATTTTCGAGATATGACTATTTGAAGTTTACTGCACGAAACACTAAAATTACAAAGGATATATAAGGAAAAATCGTAAATATCGGATTGTACATTTACTTAAATCGTGCTTGCAAATTTATTTATCCAACAATTTTTTTGAAAATTTGATATTTTATTAAAAAATTAATTTCGAATGCATTGATGTAAAGAAAGTCCCTAGCAACCGTGCTCGTTTTCAAGATATATCGCTTTGAATGATAGATTTTAATGTAAAAAATGCGTTTTTCCGGCGACGTTACTGAAGACGTTGCTTTTTTACTGTAACGCATGGCACTAACGTTTATCTTTTTTTTGCGTTTTTGGACTTCAGTAGTCGGGTGTCGTTATTTTATAAACACCAACATTTACCAGAAAACCGAATACAAATAAGACTTTACAGATCTTCCGGAGCGATTGTCGCAATTAACTGTTGGAGTACAAGAAATTTTAGTTCGATTATTACTTACCGAACTTATCAATTGTATATATAAAATTTCCAAATCGTTCGAACTTTATTATCTTTTTGCGCTTTGCTATTGTATCAAACTTTAGATTTTTAAAAATAGAAGTAAAACGTACATTGCATCAATTTATATAAAATTAGAACCTCTCTGCAGGAACGATAGTTAGAAGTATAGCCATTCAGCGATGAACTTTGTTCCTATGTTGGACCATTTTCAAAATAAGCCTAAATATCGTCAAAAATCGTGTAAGGTGGTTTATGATAAATGTGCTTCCTATGAAATAAAAATATATATGCCATACTTGATTTGTATCCGTTTATACTACCCGAAGGACATAGAGAACCAAACTAATTTTTTAGTGCGATTGTAACACAATTTCCCTTCAAAATGGCAGTTTGCTTAGTTTGGTTCTGAAGGTGCTGTGCAACGAATTCAAACAAAAAACTACAAAAACTTTCAAAATCTGTCAAAATTGCGCACAAGTGACAAGTACAGTGGCTTCATCTTTTATTTAAAACGTATGAAAATGTATTTGAATTAATTTTGTTTTTTATAGTGTATTTGACAGATTACATGCTTAAACATTTTTGGAGAAGATAATATGAATTTGCAAAATTGCTATGCTGAATGAAATAAATTAAGGGCGTTCCGACTTTTTTGTTTAAATTCAAATGTCAAAGAAAATCACGACTGTATAGTGAATCTATAACCCCACCTATTTCCATTTTCACTACATTGAGGTTGAGTTGGGCGAAAGGGGTTCTTGTTCCGATTTGCTCTCTATAAATTTAGCAAATTCCGAATTTCCGAACATATGTTATGACCACAACCTGGTCAAAAGTTGTATATTTTACATATGTTCAAAATGAGTTTTATTATTTGTAAATGAAATCCTTTTATTGTTTGATCAGTTGATCAAGTATAACGAAGTTCGTGTATTAACCTATGCAAGAAACAATTTTTTGCGAATCTTGTCAAACTCGGAATGACAATTCCGATTTACCGTAGCTAAAAGCATGCAAATCTCGTAACGCTATATCATTTGCATCCCAAGTTTTCAGTCTTAAGATAGCCTAGGGCTATCCTGAAGTTAGTTGCCTGGAATTGCAAGTAAGTCTTACTTGTAACGAAACAATAGATCGAATTTGTTTTACACCTGGAATTTCTCCGGATCCGGGTCAATTGCGAAAGATATTTCTACGCAGAAGATGAATATTTTGCAATGCAAAGTAAGTTCTGTCATAGCTGTATAAAATAAACTAAACACATAATTATACTCAACAACAAAAAGTTTAGCAACACATTTTCAACCGTTTTAAATTTTAACAAAAATGCTGATATGCTGATTAATCCTGATCTTGGCTAAAAATAGCCGATATTTGCTTTAATTCAACCATAACAAATTCTTCATTTTGTCAGATTGGGTGTACAAGATATCCATTCAAGTTATGGTCCGAAAATTAACATGGACTTTTTTCCCGTAGGCAATTTTCATCTTTTGCAAAAAAAAGTGCAGAGATCACTTCGTGATCACCGTTATATAACCTATTCTGGTAATCAAAAATATTTTGTCGGCTTTCCTTGCATTCAAATGAAAAATTTGACATTTTTTGCATATCCCCCTTTTTCAATGTTTTTCTTTTTGGGTCGAGTTAGCTTAAAATTAATGCAATATTCAGAATTTATGGACAGACGTAATGCTAATGATTAGTCGAACTCAAATCAAGCTAAGAAATGTTAAATCTAATCTAATAATTGAGATTTGTTAACCTGAAAAATAGACCCTTTTTATTCACATCAATTGTTGCTAAACTTTTAGTGTTCAGTAAACAAACTAACCACCCCAAAGCAAAGAGAAAAAAAAACAGCACAAAAATAAGGTAACTGCACATGTATATCAGGTACTACTTCGATACTATGAATAAATGAACACCGTAATGAACCTGACATTTCAAAGTATATAACAGCACTATCAATTCCAAAATCTTTCACCGGTCTTATTATACTGGCTGGACAATTTCTAAAATATCTGGACTGACCATTTATACATTTCTATTGAAAACAGACCCATCACGATAACATTGATCTCGATAACATTTCGACGCCGTCCATTTTTCAATCATGACGTTACTAACGAGGCACGTCATAACTCCCGCAATCCGCTAGAGGCGTTGAATTACGTACACTTCGCCTTAAAAGATAAAGCGACAGATTTGTAATCCATTCAAGATGTTTACGAGTGGTGAATATGATATTTCGATTGACCACATAGTTTGGTCTGAAACTACCTGTTTAAATAGAGCCAAACCTAATCTCTAAGATCTTCGAATGGTACGCTCTGAAAAAGGTATGCGACATGTCCTTACAACATAAAAGATGACCGCCGGTGTGAAACATAGATAAATATTGGACTTAATAGAAAACACATTATCTGAATTAAACATAGAAAATCCCTTCCGAAAACGATATCCATCCAGATGATCCGTACCTTATCAAATATAGTAGGAAACATTACTTTACACTAGTCCCTAAGGCAGCGTTTCGAAGATTTTGTTCACAACGTCCACTTGTGCAATTGTAATCGGACTTGAATACTATGCAACAACGGCAGTAGAATACCGAAGGAACAAAGGAGTGAAATTTACAAAAATCGAAGTCAAAAGGCATGGCCAAAACGAGAACACTGGAAACAATGACGCCAAAAGTTGTGTCCAACAGGTTTGTAACAAGTTCAAGATGGCCACCAGCGGGAAATATAGTTTTACATTTGACCATGACATTCAGATATCTGAAACTACTGTCTATGTTAGCCATGTTCAAGATGAGCGGTACAAGCCCTTGAATGCCTCTTAATTTATCGGAAAGCCTTCAGACACTTTCCCTAATTTTATCTATAGCAACCATTCTTTATGGACTTCTAAATGTTTTGATTTTGAACTGAAGAGACATTAGTGGTCGAAATGCGGATATGCAGAAAATAAAATAAAAGTGACTTTGGTATTTTGATATTAATGAACGTGTTGAGTTGTTTCTCAAGTGACTTGAAAACACCTTAAAGTCTGTGTATAAAATTTCAATCTTCACTTGTTACTTTCAGTTTTATCTCGACTTTTCCTTTGTGACTGAGATAGGCTGGTTGAAAACTGTAAACAGTTTTATTTTCGGGCATATTTCACTTCGCTCTTTGTACCTCCTTGATTATCTGACTTCGACTTAAATAAGGATTAAAAACAGTTGTGATACATTCATTCTTGCGTAAATCTAAAAAAAACAATCGCCCTAAAAAATTTGTTGATTTAAAGTATTCTATCTCTTTCCAAGTATCCCAAATCAATTTTTTTTATTTTTTTTTATTTTTTATTTTTATTTTTTATTTTTATTATTTTTTTTACAGACACTACAGACAGTACAAAACAATTACAAGACAAGACATAATATGTATTGACAGAATATATACAAAAGGCTTAATTCTAAGATCAAAAGAGAAAAGATTATTTGCGTACAAGTGTTAAAACTGAACCTAACTTCACATTAGTACAACTGATCAGGACCAATATTATCTAATATTTGAGCCCATTTTTCATCATATTTCAGTATATCACCTGCAGCTAGTGCCCAATATTTTTCAATTTTTCGTCTGCTTTTTAATTAGCTTTTAGGAGGTGCATAGAAGGCAAATAAGTGGACCACTTGCAGCAATGGTCAAAATATTTTGTAAATAATAGCAGAAAGTTTATGATCTCGAATGGAAATTCATCTAGATCAGTTATAAGCACTTTGTTGTCTTCATTCAGTTGAATGGATATTTCAAATATTTCTTCTATCCATCTGGCCACTTGATTCCAGAATTCTTGGATTTTAGGACATTGCCAAATGTAATGTAAAATTGAATCTTGAGCCTACTTTACAAAAGTTACATAGACTGGAATCTTTTATACCAATTTTAACCAAAAAATTGTTTGTACGCAATATTCTATGTAGTAATTTAAACTGAAAATTAAATAATTGGTAGTCAAAAGTATTTTTTAATATATTACTAAATACAGTTTCAAGTTGGATATCATTTTCTAATTCAGATTTCCACTTGAATAATCCACTGATATTGTCAAAATCTAATGCCAATGGCATTAACTCTTGATAAATTTCCTTTGAAAGGCTCTTTAAACTTAAAATTTTATTCACTAATGTACATGATTTTGTGGTATTAGTTTCAAAGTTAACATTTTTGCTTTTAATTAATGATACGAGACCAAAGTGTCTAAGGATATTAATCCTGCAGTTAAATTGGTTCCTCATCTCATCAATTGTTTTAAATTTGCCGTTTTCCTTGACAAGATCACTTAGGTGCATGATACCATTATCTAGAAATTCTTCATAGAATAATGTCTTTCCTTCAATTTTAAGCAAAGAATTGAACCATATTATACTATCACCTTGTAAAGTTTCAATTTTCTTAGATTTTAATTCAAAATAGTATTTCAATAAATCTTTCCAAAATTTGTTCTCGAGAGGAACATTTTTAATATCTTCTGGCTTTAAGTTACAATTGAATATGACGTCATTAGCTAGTATTGGAAATCTGAGTTAAACTATGCTTTCCAGGAACTCTCATATGAAGAATCTAATAGTTTTCGTAGCCAATGGAATTTTACTGATTTACTATAAGCATATATATCTGGTACATTTAAACCCCTTGTACTAGACTTTGTAGGACCACAACGCGTGGAAGTTAAGGTGGTTTATTATCCCATAGAAAGTTGAAAATAACTTTATCTATTTCTTTAAAGTATAAGTCTCCTGGATTAGGTGAAATAGACAACAGATATGTAATTTGTGGAATGACTAGACTTTTCATTATAGTCACTTTTCCAAATAAGGTCAATTTCCTTTTGTTCCAGGATCTCGCAATATTTTTAATTTTTTGTTTCTTTTCTTCAAAGTTAAAACTTATACGATCTTCAATATTTCCATTAGTAGGTAAAGTTATTCCCAAAACTTTAACTTTATCTAAAGTAATTTTCATTCCCGGTGAAAAGTTATGGGTATAAATTTCCATTCGATATCTTCCAAGTGGAGCTAGCTCTGATTTATTGTAGTTTACCTTTAAACCACTGATATTAGAAAAGTTGTCCAACATCTTTACTGTGTTTCTTATTGAGTTTTCACTTCCATCCAATAAGATTTGTGTGTCATCTGCATATTGACATAATTTAAGTTCTTTTGTTTTAAATCTAAAATTTTTAATATCTTCAAAATTCCTGATTGAAAAAACTAAAATTTCAACACATAAGAGAAAAAGGTAGGGAGTCATAGGGCAACCTTGGGGAACGCCACGTGAAACTTTAAAAAATTCTGTAGACTATCCCGTTTTCAAAACGCAACTAGAGATGTCATTAAAAAATAACTCTATCCATTGCTGAAATGATGGACCAAAGTTAAAGAAAATTAAACATTTCTTTAGAAAATTCCAGCTTATCGTATCAAAGGCTTTTTCAAAATCAATTGATAGAATAATGCATGGAAGATTCCCCTCCTCTGCTAGATCTATTACTTCCAGAAGACTTCTAATGTTATCTCCCATATATCGACCCTTCATAAATCTACATTGGTTTTCATTAATGATTTTTGAAAGTACAATATTGAGTCTGCTACAAATACATTTTGCCATAATTTTATAGTCCACATTTAGAAGTGATATTGGTCTCCAATTTTTTAAATACCTTGTATCTTTGTCCTTCTTTGGTAAAAAAGTAATTATGCTCTGTTTTTGAGAAATAGACATATTCTTATGTTCATAAGTGTAAGAATAAGAATTCATAACTAGTTCTTTGATATCATGCCAAAAAAATTTATAGAATTCTATTGGTAGACCATCTGTCCCTGGTGATTTTCCATTTTTAAGGGTTTTTGTAGCTTCAACACATTCCTCCTCGGATATTTTTCCTTCGCATACTTCTTTGTCATCTTCATCCAACTTTGGTATATCATTATCATTTATGAAAAACTGATCTACCAATTCTGGATCAAGATTTTCTGTTGTTTCTCTCTTATTGTACAAAGAACTATAAAAAATTAATTGTTCATTTAAAACATCATTAAATTGTTATACCACTTGGCCATCTTCTTTTACAAGACTTTGTATGGATTTATTTATATAATTTCTCTTCCCAAGATTAAAAAAATATTTCGTATTTCGCTCTGCTTCATATATCCATTTAGCCTTAGATCTGATAACTGCTCCCTCTGTTTTTTTCTCAAAATATGATTTTAATTCATTTTTCATTGTAAGAATTTTTGTTTCGATATTTGTATCAGTATTATTCATTGATTCATATATTGCTTCAAGACTATTCAATTTCTTTTCTAGATTTTTAATTTTTTCCTTTTCGTGTTTTTTGAGTTCTGAAGAATATTTAATTGACAAGCCTCTTATATCCGCTTTGATCAATTCCCATAATAGATTGGGATTAAGGTTTTGTTCCCTATAACGTTGAACATTTTCTAATATTAACGTCTGAAGTTTCTAGTTAAAAGTACAATCCAGGAGCAGGGATGTGTTGAGTTTATAAAAAAAAAAACCTTTCCCTCTTTTTAAGTTTTTGTTTATCAATCTCTAGTGAAATAAATGAATGGTCACTCTTGAATCAATAACTGATATCTGTTTTCCTAGTGATATTACACAATCCAATAGATATCAAGAAGAAGTCAAGTCTACAATGTACTGCAGGAGTTTTTTTGTCTCCACGAATATCTGAGGGGTTTAATATCCTCCAGATATCAACTAAATCATTACTATCAATAAATTGATGAAGTCTTTCTCTGTTTTTCTTATGTGTTAAAATATGTGACTCCCTTTTTTATTTATTTTTTCAATTACCATATTCCAGTCCCCTCCTAATACCATAGGTAGATCATCAAACTGACGGCGATGTTCCGT
This sequence comes from Modiolus philippinarum, assembly GCA_002080025.1. Classification (NCBI taxonomy): domain Eukaryota; kingdom Metazoa; phylum Mollusca; class Bivalvia; order Mytilida; family Modiolidae; genus Modiolus; species Modiolus philippinarum. The sequence continues at coordinate 111,786 of MJUU01033367.1, read as the reverse complement.
TAGCCCCTTCTTACGGGGTCTACATTTCACAACTTGTTCGAGTATGTAGTGATGTTTCTGACTTCAACGACCGAAATTTTTGTCTCACTGAAAAACTTCTGCACCAAGGGTTTAGATATCATAAATTGATAAAAACATTCTCTAAATTTTATTACAGATACATTGACTTATTAAGAAAATTTGGTTCTACATGCAGGGCTCTTATACATCAGGGCATTTCACATCCAAACTTCTATGGCAATATCATTTACAAAGCGCATAAATTAAAAAATTGTCCTTCCAAACTTATTAACCCGTTGAACAAATTAATTCATAAAGGATATGAATACAGCATTGTTGTTAAGTCTTTACTTTTGGTTTTTGTTGGCAAAAACATTGATCATCTCCTAAATGCTTTACACCATAACTAAATTAAACAATTTTTCATATTGGCAGTATTTGGCATTGCACAATATCATGTTCTTCTTTCATAATTGATGATGTTATACCAAATCTATTTGGAACTATTTCAATTGAAGTTTCATATGTAAGAAGGCTTGATATCTTAGTCAACGGAAATTATGTCCTTAGCTAGCTGTCAGTAACTGCGAGCATTTGTCCTGACAGTACCTGTGTGTATTGTTTTCATGTTTTATGTAATTCATTGTAAGGGTACTCGTCTTGATAAGTTGGACTTTTTTCTAGTTTGATTTTTACTGTGAGTCTTTTTGTGTATTTATTTTTTAGCCATTCACCACACATAGGGGGAGGGTTTGGATCCAAGAAAACGAGTTTAACCCCACCGCAATTTTTGCGCCTGTCCCAAGTCAGGAATATGTTGGTGACTGGCTTGTCCGTGTCTTCTTATGAAATTTTAGTTTCTTGATATTTGGGTTATTGGATTTGGTTTGTTTCCATTGATTTATTCACTTTTTTACCTTTTCGGGGCCATTGAGGGCTTGCTATATGGTGTGAGGTTCCTCACTGTGTTGAAGACCGTATGGTGACCCCTAGATGCTTTGTTTTGGGTCGTTTTAACCTGGATATGGGATGTTGTCTCCTTGACATTTACCCCATTTCCTTCCTATTTCATATTAATTTGTTACAGAAGTCTTCTAGAAGGTATAGTTCATCAGAATTAAAACCATAAAAATTTCCAAGGACAATATGTTCTTTATTAACTACAATAATGCATATCAAATATCACCCTTCATTATCTTTTATAAGGTTTTCTATCTTATATTCAAAATTTGTGTTTAATAAAATACCAACACCAGCACTGGCGGTGCTCTTATTTGAAAATAAACCTTCACCTCCCAATCGTCTAGAAAATTTCTAACATTTTCATTAGAACAATGCGTTTCTTGTAAAAAATATATGTTCATATTTTTTTCTTGCAGCCAATGAAAAATTTCTTTTCTCTTTTTATCGTTTGCTAACCCTTAAACGTTAAATGATCCAATACTTAAATTATCCATATTCAGAAAGTGAGCTGATGTCAAAAGTAAGGAAAATTTCAAACAAATAGGACATTAAAAAGAAAAGATTTGCGAAAGCGAATTAAATATAATATTCCGTCAATACATAACACAAAAATACACAACATATAAACAAAACATACAATTCTTTAAGGTCATAAGTGAACATATACACAATAATTCCTGGACTAACCAGTGGCAAAAATAATTCAAAGCATAAAGCCATCATTATCATTTATATAAAAAAAAAATTATGTGGACCAAAATTGATGTCTCGCCCGTCCCTTCTTGGTCGCAAGATTGATGTGAGAACTCAAACTGCCTAAATCAGATAGCTTGATATGTTCGCTAGATTATGAGATTAGATTAACAGACTAAAGCAATATAGCTCACTAGCAGACTGTCATCTATCACCAAAATCCAAAATGCCAAATATCAGTGACATACCACTTATAGATTCTGAGAAACCAAACATGTTCACAAGACCGTGAAAATGAGGTCAAGGGCTTAAACAAAATACCAGAATGTCATCTTCCATCTAAAACAAACCCGCATACCAAATATTTTGGCCTCACATTAATAGATACTAGGAAACTTAACAAGTTCACTGGACCATGAAATTGAGGTCAAAGACAAAAGCCATATAGCAGACTATTATGTACTACCCAAGACCAACATATACGCAAAATATCATTGTCCTACCACTCATATTTACTGATAAAATGACCTAATCATAAAAACTTAACATGCTCACTAGACCATGAAATTGAAGCCAAGAACAAAAGCCATATGACAGGCTGTTATGTACTACTTAGGACAAACCTACATACCATATATCACTGACCTGCCACTTATAATTACTGAGCAACTAAACTTAACACAAAAACTTAACATGTTCATTGGACCATGAAATTGAGGTCACAGACAAAAGCCATCTAGCAGACTGTCATGTACTATTCAAGACCAACCTATATACCAAATATTACTGACCTACCGTTTATAATTACTGAGAAGATGACCTAATTACAAAAACTTAATGTGCTCACTAGACCATGTAATTGGGGTCAAGGATACAAGCCATATGACAGACTGTCATGTACTACCTTAGACCAACCTACATACCATATATCATTGACCTACCACTTATAATTACTGTGATACTAAACTAAGCACAAAAACTTGTTATGTTCACTGGACCGTGAAATTGAGGTCACAGACAAAAGCCATATAGCATACTGTCATGTGCTACCTAAAACCAACCCACAAACCAAATATCATTGACCTACCAATTATAGTTACTGAGAAAGTGGCCTAATCACAAAAACTTCACATGAAAGTTTACGCCGTCGTCGCCCCCGCCATACTTTGTACACATGTCTCCCTTTTCTGCGTCTTTCGTCGCGGTCGAGACAAAAATTGAAATTGAGAACTAAACTAAAACATGCCTAGTGTCCGGCTGACTTGCATACAGAAGTATTGATTGATCATGTGTAGTTAATATTTGTGTTAGACTACAAAAGAAATAATTAGGATTTTTACAAGAATCAACAGTCACTGGACAGGGAATTTAGGCTTGACAAATTTCGGACTAGCATGTACACAGTAGGATGTAATGAAAAACATAAATAATATGGAAAAAATTTACTGCACCATGAAATTAAGAACAAGGTTGATGGACATCTATTCAATTAGTGTGTATACACTAAAATGTAATACCATGGCATTAAGGTCAGGGTATGTACGCCAACATGTACCAAGTGTCAAACTGGCAAAAAAATAATAAAAAAAAATAAATAAATTGTTTACAGCAAGTTTACGCCACCACAGTAGAGTAATGCCTACGTATGGTCCCTTTCAAAAGATCTTGTGATCACCCTATGCTTTTTTTTGCTTATAATCATGATAATTTTAAAATTAACACTTGCAAATTGTGTATTGCATATACAATATATATTTCATACTAGTCATAATTATAATCTAATATGTTACCTAAGTTACATAAATGCCCATACAAAGAACGATACATCGCTGGATCTGCCAAATGCTTTACCAAACCTATATCTAAATTGCTAACCTCCATCTTGACAGCTGTTAAAGAGGGCCTTCAAAAATACTGTGATACTTGCTTTTCAAGAAGCGGTGTGAATGAAATGTGGATTTTGAAAAACTCCAAAGATCTACTTGACATCTTAAACTCTAGATCATTATCACACTGTAACAGCATTAAAACTTTCGACTTCTCCACACTTTACACTGCTATTCCTCATGAACAACTAAAATCTCGGCTGAAAGGTTTAATTCATAGATGTTTCTCACGTAAGAACGGTGAACGTAGATATAGGTACATTGTTGTAGGTAGAGAACAAGCCTACTTTGTGAAAAATAACTCCGAATCGGAGAAAAAATATACAGAGGAAGAAGTGATTAAAATGTTAGAGTTTCTAATCGACAATATATTTGTCCAGTTTGGAGGACTTGTTTTTCAACAGACTATCGGAATTCCTATGGGCACAAACTGTGCGCCTCTCCTAGCCGATCTGTTTCTTCACTCTTATGAAGCTGAATTCATCGAAGGGCTTCTTCAAAATAAAGATAAAAGACTGGCAAAATCCTTTAACTTTAGCTTCCGTTATATAGATGTTATCTTGTCGGTAAACAACCCTCGCTTTAATGATTTTCTTCATTTGATCTATCCAAAAGAGCTCGAAATTAAGGATACCACAGACACTTCTACATCAGCCTCGTTCCTTGACCTTCACCTTGAAATTGACAACAGAGGGAGACTTCAAACTAAGCTGTACGACAAACGCGATGACTTCACCTTTCCAATAGTAAACTTCCCTTTTCTTTGTAGCAACATCCCAA